>CM045768.1:89626642-89826642 GCA_025200525.1 Camellia lanceoleosa | reverse complement strand
GATACCTATTGTAAACAAGTTAATGTCCTTAGTAAATCACAACAAGAAGAAGATTCACTAATTGAATTAATTAGTAAATTAGAAGATTCAGAATTAAAAAGAAAATTCACTAATAAATTAAAATCCTTATTAATCAACAGAGTTAATAAACCTCATCAAGACAAACCAGTTATTAGTTTAACTACTACTTTAGAAAGATTTAGAAAAGATAAAAATAAAGAAGTAACTTTACAAGATTTACAAAAAGAAATTAACCAAATCAAACTAACTATTAAAGAATTAAAAAACAAAGATAAATCCTTAGAAGAAGAAATTGCAATATTAAAAATTAATAAGAGTTTTAATGATTTTCAAAATAACAATGACACATCCTCTGATGAATCTAGTAATAGTCATAATCCAAACCATGTAATCTTTGATAATAGATGTAATACATCTAACAGTGAAGATGATAACCAAGAAAGTAATCGGTTAAATATCATTAACAGAATTGATATCTAAAAATGGCATTCAAAAGTCAAACTCATTGTTAACCATTATGAAATAGAAGTCATAGTCTTAATTGATACTATGCAGACCTTAATTGTATTATCATAAAACTAATGAACAACTAAGTTCTACTAATGTAAGTCAAATGCATGTTAAATACAAATTAACCAAAGTATATATTTGTCAAAACAACATTTATTTTAAAACATCATTTGTTCTAGTTAGAAACACGCATAAAAGTTATTTTATGAACTCCATTTATCTTTTTACTATACCCTTTCACCATTAATAATCATGGTATAACAACTCAAACTTTTGGCCAAACAAGAACCTTTCGCCTAACTCCTCCTGAAATTAAAGAGTTAAGTCAGTTAAAAGACTATTCCATATCTCAATCAATTAATAGATTAACCAAACAATTAAAATTTCTCAAAGAAGAAGTAGAATATAAAAGAATTGAATCTCAATTAACTAATCTAATTCTTATTTCAAAAATTAAAAAAAAATTAAGAGTCATTTAGAACAAATAGTCTGTTCTACTCTTCCTAGTGTTTTCTAGCATAGGAAAAAAATGTAGTCACACTCCCTTATAGTAAAGATTTTAATGAATGATTAATCCCTACTAAATCCAGATCTATCCAAATGAATACTGAATTAATGGAAATGTGTAAAAAAGAAATCAATGATTTACTTAAAAATAAAATCATTAGTAAAAATAAGTCACCTTGGTCATGTCCAACTTTTTATGTTAATAAAAATGTTGAACTTCAACATGGTGTTCCACGATTAATCATAAATTATAAACCATTGGATAAGATTTTAGAATGGATAAGATATCCAATTCCTAATAAAAAAGATTTAATTAAAAGATTTAATCAAGTAGTCATTTTTAGTAAATTCGATCCTAAAAGTGGATTTTGGCAAATCCAAATTCATCCTCATGCACTACAAAACTGCATTCACTACACCTTTTAGTCATTACAAATAGAATGTAATGCCCTTTGGTTTAAAAAATGCACCTAGTGAATTTCAAAACATAATGAATGAAATATTCAATCCCCTTAGTCATTTTTCTATAGTCTACATAGATGATATTCTCATTTTTTCCAAGTCAATTGAAGAACATTGGAAACATCTCCAATCATTCATCTAAACCATCCAATATAATGGTCTAGTTATCTCTGCTCCCAAGGTTAAATTATTTCAAACTAAAGTCAAATTTTTAGGTTATGAAATTTACCAAATACTATTCTTTCTATAAGTCGATCAATTGAGTTTGCATCTAAATTTCCTGATGAAATCCTAGACAAAACCCAATTACAAAGATTTTTAGGATCCCTTAATTACATTGTTGAATTCTATAAAGACCTTAGGAAAACTTGACAACTTCTTTTTGATCTGTTGATAGATGATCCTCCTCCTTGGTCTCCAAATCATACTACTATTATTCAACAAGTCAAAAATATGTCAAGACTTTACCTTGTCTTGGTATTCCTCAAGATTCATTCAAAATTATTCAAACCGATGCCTCTCGACATTGGTTATGGTGGCATTCTCCTCCGTAAAGTCCATCTCAAGTCATCTGAATAAATTGTTCGTTTTCACCCTAGTATTTGGAACAAAGCACAAAAAAATTATTGTACTATTAAAAAAGAAATTTTTTTCTATTGTATTATGTATTAGTAAATTTCAAGATTATATTTTAAATCAAAGATTTCTAGTACGAGTTAATTGTAAAAGTGCAAAATATGTTTTTAAAAAAATGTTCAAAACATTGCTAGTAAACACATTTTTGCCCATTGACAATCTATTTTAAATATATTAGATTTTGATATTGAATATATTCCTAGTAGTCAAAATTTTATCCCTGACTTTCTTACCCGTGAATTTTTACAAGGTGGATAGAAAGAGTCATATACATATATTTCAACATTATATTACAAATTTCATAGTAAAAATGCTTACTCCATGTTGTTCTACTCACAGGTTACAAGTCACCCCGTTATTGCAAAAATATTTACCGTTATGCCTTGAAATAGCCTACTTGAAGTCAATTGACCAAGATCCCTACCGCCAATTCCACCAAATTGCTAGCCTACGCAATTCAATTGCTCATTACACAAATCTTCTCAATCTCCATATGGATAGGTTAGATGTCCTCAGTGGGTGCTAATCTATTTTATGTTTCTTAATTACAGATGTCAAGTTAGAAGCCTTCGTTGCTATCATTCCAACCAGTCAACCCATAGTTGCACCCCCTAATTAATCTAGTCAACAGATACCAAATTCTTGGTACTATTTCCGAACCTAGTTACACATCTGCTCTTGCTATTGACCCTTTTGCTTCTCAATCAATTACATCCATGCCTCCTAATCATCCATACCAATCAACACCAAGAACATATTATGTTCTTAAACCTCAGTCACCAATCTTTTCTACAAAGAATCAGTCCACAAAAACAATCATAATGTCATTGATTTAGTCAAAACCTATTTCCTCCTAATTGACATTTCAATTCGCCTCATCTAAACAAGTCAATTACCTTCTACAAAGATATCTTCTTCCATCATAAGTCCATAGTCATTAAACCCATTTATGACAAAGTCAATACCAGTAAAAATCATTTACCATTCTTTGTATGTACACAACATTGTATCCCTTGATGAATGGCGTCTCCCTTTCTTGCTACGAGATCTTCCTAATCATATGATACAATGCGGTTTTTATGATTATATTGATGCATTATTCAAAGTCCTATTACATCAAAATGATACATACAGTCACTCTTAATTTTTTTTTCTTTTGGTCATTAATTCAAGTCAGAATTTTATTCTTGGTTTCTGAGATGGTGATATCAACATGGTGCCATCCCAGACATCATCCCTTCCAACCTTATGGATCAAGTCACTTATTTCTCCACAGTCTACAAATTGAGTCAACACAAGAATCAGTTTCCTTTATTGCTTCATTTCATATCCAAATATAAAGTTCCTTGGATATTCAAATGGCAGTATAGCATTGAAGACAACATAGTTACCAGACAACATTTTGTCAAATGGTAGGATGCATTTAAAGCCCATCGATTATCGATTAAGTCAAACAAGAATTTCCAAATAACATTTATGTTCTTACTCTAGCAATGATCAAGTCTTCTCAAAAATCCAACTACTTACCACTCAAGGAAGCCCACTTCCTCTCACAATAATCAGACTTGGAAGCCCAGCAGCCAACTCTGTGCCTTCCAAATCCAAGTCATCCAAGACAAAGCCCAAAGCAAAGCCCAAGTCAAAAACAAGCAATGAAGAACTCATTCAAATTATGGTTACTATCGCTCGCCAAGTCACAAGATGAAGACAATGTTTTATATGTATCAGCCTTTTTTGAAGCCTCCACTAATCATGATCCATATGGCTCCCAACATCAAGATGCTCAAGGCCTATATGCTTAATACAGTCATCAACATTGGGTTCTATATATATATATAAGCTTCAATCAATACTCTTCTTTTGAGAAAAGCTGCTTTTGAATATATTATGATTCCCAATTAGTCACTATGCAAGTTACGCTCAGAATAACCCTCGCATCAATTCATCAATAACCACCAATTATATAATGATTATTGCTAAACCGACCGCTAATGACCGATAATTGATTAATCAAGTATTGGATGGATCGATTGAAAGTGAAACCGAATTGAATAAGTTTATCTATTGAATTGCATATCGATCTGCTTGATTGATTGATTATCTGCTTGAATTCATATGTTTAAACTGCTAATTGAAAGCCTTATCGGCGTCTAATTAAGAACCGCTTAGAGTTTTACAATCAGTAGAATATTTGTGTTTTAATGATATATTTATCTGAAAATTGATTAGGAATGATTAAATTAGATTAAAACGAATTAATTACCAAGATTGACTTATTTACCACATTGCCACCCATAGTGGACATTTTGTTTATTGTTAGTATTGAGCCTTAACACTTAATCAAACTTCTCCTCAGCCATTTTTGTGAGCATAGCCGAAAATTAGAGAGAAAGGAGAGGAAGAGAATTGATTTCCTTCTTGCATTGCTTAATCTTGCTTAGAAACTTGAAGATTGGTAACATAGATTACTAAATTGAGCTTTCAGGACTTGTAATTGACACTCTAGGTAAGGAAATCATCATCTTCTTGTTGTCTTTAAGCTTCATCTTGCATGGTTCATGTTCCTTTGTAGGATTAAACCATGATTTAGTGCTAAGAAGTTGGATTATGCTTGAATTCATGCACGATGCCCATTTTGGTGATTTTTGAAGTTGAATTCTTGGAGAATTATACATGCATGTCCATGTTTTCATATTAGTCCATGCTTTTAAGTTATTTTCAAAGATTGGAGCTCATTAGAGCAAGATTTGAACCTTGAATTTGGTTAAAAACTCATGCATTGCATGTTTGCAAATTGTTCTTGAAATGGGTTTGAAAATGGCTTTAATTGACCAACCCTTAGCCCTTGCATGTGCAAATTAGCTTTTGAAACTTGTTATACATTGAGTTTAAGTGTATTTTCCAGAATTTGGGGCCAAGAGGTTGAGTTTTCGATGGTTGAATGCTTGGTTCGAACTTGGGAGACAAATCTGGAAATTCCAGATTTGGCTTCCTCGTTCGAGCGAAGGATTCCTCGCTCGAGCGAGCCCTTTGGTTTTGCAAGCTCGCTCGAGCGAGCATCGAGCGTGGTATCGCGCGTAAAAATCGAGCATCCAAGATTTTTATCGTTTCATCGCATCGCCGAGCGAAGGATTGTTCGCTCGAGCGAAGCCTTTGATTTTGGAAGCTCGCTCGAGCGAAGGAAGGCTCGCTCGAGCGAGACCCCTGTTTTCAGCAACTTTTGAAAAATGCCTTCCAACTGTATTTTTGCATCCTCATCCCATCCTAGGCATTCTTAGACCTAGTTTAAGACATCTTAACGAGGATTTAGACATAGAACCACACCGAGGAAATTTAGGTTCATCCTTTCGACTGTGAACTTAGTGTGTGTTCTATTTGTTAACTGTTTAGGGTTGGCTCTCGGGGACGCGCTCTAACTGCTATTAGCCCAATCTCAGTGAGTAACAATTGGGTAAAGATATGTTCAAAATGGTTATCTTTTGAATAATCGAATCAATTGTTTATTGAACGATTTGTTTATCAATGAATGCATGTCTCGTATTCTCGAATCAGACAGGCATCCTTAGCATTGACTGCTATCATAGTAGCTCTGTCGGTTCCCTTGTGGAACTATACTGCATCGATTGATGGCCATCATTATCGTTGGTTCATAAGACTCGGTCCTCTTGGACCTACTGCTTATAGGCTAATGGATGTACCACATATGACCGATTGATCAAATGCCGAAGATCAAATATGCTTAATGAATTGATTTCATTATCAGAAGGACATTCATTCATAACCCCTTTACACATTATGTTATTCATCGGGCTTTAGCTCACTGCTTATATATATATATATATATGTAGGTTCTCAGCCCAAACCGAGCTAGAGCTGGGTTGGTCCCCGCTTTTGTCAAGCCACCTATGTGCCTCATCGAGGTTCCGAGTTGCCATGCTATGGCTTGGGGTGTTTTGTTTCCACTGCCTCCCTACTGCTTTTGTGCCATCAGATAGACCGCCATCAATGCTTTTACTACATCATATCGAGGGTTAGGTCCCCGCATCAATGTTTGTATATAATCGATAGATCAGATATAGATCGCATCGTGTGAATGCATGAAAAATGTTTTTGGCATACGATTGTCACACTCATTAGACACTATTCATTTATCGTATTGGCTTCCGCCAGTTCTCGACTGCTTGATCAGATATTGTTCAAGAGGGCCTTCTAATCTCGGACATCGCCGCCATTATGCTAAATCCATAGGGCGGGTTTGGGTCGTGACAGAGTGGTATCGAGCGATACTTAACCATTTAGTTATACCGCATTACACACGTGTCCAAATGAGCTATAGGGTGTCCTAGAAAAGCAATTAGGCATCTCATGAATTTGAAAAGTGTGCGCTTATGACCGAATCGATTATGTGTAAAATGTTAAACCGCTTAATGATACGATTGCTTATAATGGTAATCGTTATAATCGCTATAGTGAAATGGATAATGCAAATGAACTCGAGTCATCATCCTCTCGAGGCCGTAATGGCCGATTTGAACAAATGATGGACCGATAATTGAGAGACTAGATCAACAACCAACCAACAAATTTCACCTCATCTTCCTCCTGCAACCTAATGTAACGCATGTAATGTGAATGCTAATGAGGTGGATATTATTGTATCGACCCATAAGTTCAAAGAAGATGAAACCGCTGCCCTTTCAGGGGGCTTAGAACCGCTAAAGGTCAAGCTTGGGTGCTTGAAATGTAAAAGTTGTTTGAAATGTTTCCGCGTTCAAGCCAATAAAGTATTGTTAGCAACCTTCACCCTTCAGAAGAAGCAAGAAGGTGGTGGATGTTGACCGTGACGCGAACACTATCGTGACTTGACTCGCCTCAAGGAGTCCTTCTTTGAAAAGTATTTTCCCCAAGGCATCGTGGATGTAAAAGTAACGGAGTTTGAACAATCGAGACAGGCAAAACGTCATGTCGAGTATGAGAAGAAATTCAGAACTTGTTAGATATGCACCACATATGGTGGATACCAATATAAGAAGGCCGAAGGTTTGAAGGAGGCCTTAGTGTCGCTATCGACAGATAAGTGTCTTGAAGTTACCGACTTTTTGTGGGTGTTCTCGACCGCATTGATGGCGAGACTTAATATTGCAAAGAAGGAAACAATCAAACACCAACGATCGAGTGGCAAGGTAAAAGGTGGTTTCAAATTTAAGAAAGGCAAGCATAACCCAAAGAACTAAGAAATGTATACTTGGTCGACGACTAGCCCCACCAAGGGAGTGGGTTTACTCCACCTTGCTCAGATGTGGCAATAAGCACAAAGGGTTTGCTACCGATTTCGAGCTTGTTTCGTGTGGCAAGGTGGGCCATGAATTAAAGATCGCCCTCCGCCTGCAAGTAAAGAGTAAGTCAAGATCAAGAAGAAAGATCACCGCAACACCAAAACTAAATCCCAAAGCTACCGGGAAAGAGCCTATGAGGCAGGGCCGAGTGTTCGCCCTAGTACCGGGAGACGTGCAAAACACTGAGACTGTTGTGTCAGGTATCCTCTCTATTTGTGCTCAAAATGCTTATGTATTAATTGATTCGGGGTCTACACATTCTTATGTATCGCATGCTTTTTCGCGTGAATTGAATAGACCCTTAGAACCCATGAACTATCTGCTAGCTGTATCATCACCTGTTGGGGGATCCATGACATGTGCATATATGTATCCCCGGAGATTATTGTCAGATATGCATCTGTTTATTGATTTACTGCCATTGAATATTGATCACTTTGATGTAATATTGGGGATGGATTGGTTACAAAAATATCATGCCACTATAGACTGTGTGACCAAACAAGTAGTTTTCCATCCACCGGGTTTGCCCAAATTTGTGTTTAATGGGAGTGGAGTAGTACCTCCTCCGTATCTGATTTCTTCTGTGAAAGCTGTCAAACTTATTTGAAAGGGGTGTAAAGGATATTTGTGTTCAGATTGATCAGATTCACATCGATAATGTTAAACCGATGTGAATTGTATTCCTATAGTCGAGAATTCCCAGATGTATTTCCAGATGATTTGCCAGGGGATTTGATTGACAGGGAAATTGAATTTACTGTGGATGTGATTCCGGGTACATAGCCGATATCTAAAGCTCCCTACAGAATGGCTCCAACTGAACTAAAAGAATTGAAAGTGCAATTGCAAGAATTGTTAGACAAGAAGTTCATCAGGCCCAGTACTTCACCGTGGGGTGTACCTGTTTTGTTTGTAAAGAAGAAAGATGGTTCATCGAGATCGGTATTGATTATCGCGAATCAACAAGGTAATCAGAAGAATAAATATCCATTACCGCGTATTGATGATTTATTTGACCAGTTACAGGGTGCACAAGTGTTTTCCAAGATTGATCTTAGGTCGGGGTACCATCAACTGAAAGTCAAATCGGAAGACATTGATAAAACGGCTTTCAGAACGAGATATGGCCATTATGAATTTTTAGTTATGCCGTTCGGAGTTACGAATGCCCCTGCTGCATTTATGGACCTCATGAATAGAATTTTTAAACCATACCTTGATGATTTTATTGTGGTATTCATTGATGACATCCTGATTTATTCTAAGACTAGAGAAGAACATGAACATCATCTCAGACTTGCCTCCGCAAACCTTAAGAGAATGTAAACCGTATGCTAAATTGTCTAAATGTGAATTTTGGCTTGATCATGTGATGTTTTTGGGGCATGTTGTTAGCAAAGATGGAATTTCGTTGATCCGCAGAAAATTGAAGTCAGTGAACTGCCTAGACCGATTAATGTAACCAAGTCCAAGCTTTTGGGATTGGTGGATATTACGCATTTATTTGTCTAAGATTTCACCAAGATTGCCTTACCACTGACTTAGTTGACACAGAAGGGATATCATTTGATCGATCGACTAAAGGGAATCAAAGATTTCAAGAATTGAAAACCCGACTTGTGATCGCACCGATTCGACTCTACCTTCGTGCGGATGGTTATATCAGATTTAGTGATGCTTCTCATAAGGGTTTGGGGTGTGTTTTAATGCACGGAAGAGTTATTGCTTATGCTTCCCCAGCTTGAGACCACATGAAAAGAACTACCCGACCCATGACTTAGAACTTGCCGCAGAGTGTTTGCAATCAAAATTTGGCGCCACTATTTGTATGGAGCAACATGTGAAGTATATCGACCACAAGAGCTCAAGTACTTTTTTCACCAGAAGAACTCAATATGAGACAATGGAGATGGCTAGAATCGATCAAAGATTATGACCTATGATTTTGTACCATCCGAAAAGCTAACATCGCCGATGCATTGAGCCGAAAGTCAATTGCCAACCTAGCCTGCTTTGGCCGATCGAGTAAAGAATTGCTTCAGATCCGGAAAAGTCTCAAATTAAAATTGTTTTGAAGGAACAAGGTGGAACCTTAGTCGCTATTTCGCCAACCAAAGATTGATTGAGGAAATTAAAGAAAACAACAACAATCGGATGATTTCTTGAAAAAGGTTATTGAAGAAAGAGATTCAAAACCGAGACCGGGGTTCGATTTGACAACAATGTCCGAAATTTCAAGAAAGACTGTGTACCAAATGACATCGAATTGAAAAGAAGAGTTCGCAAGAAGGCCATAGTCAAGTTTTCGATTCACCCAGGGAATACGAAAATGTATCAAGATCTCAAATGCAATTTCGTGGCGTGAATGAAGAAGAAATTGCCGACTTTGTGTCCAAATGTCTTTCGCCAACAAGTCAAAGTTTAACATCAACGACACCGGATATCGCAACCCTTACCCATACCAGAGTGGAAATGGGAGCATATCACGATGGATTTTATCGCTGATTACCTCGCCTGTGAAAGGTATGGACTCTATTTGGGTTATTGTTGATAGATTGACTAAATCTGCACACTTCCTACCTGTCAAGACAATTTATAATGCAGACAAATTGGCTGTTATCTATATTGACGAAATTGTGAGATTGCATGGAGTGCCTGTTTTCTTCCAGACTGAAGGTAACTCGAGTTTAGAGGACTAAACTCCTTATAAGGAGATCAGAATAACCTCGCATCGACATCAATAACCACTGAATTATATACTGATTATTGCTAAACTGGACCGCTAATGACTGATAATTGGATTAACTGAAGTATTGGATGGACTGATTGAAAGTGAAACTGGAATTGAATAAGTTTATCTATTGAATTGCATATCGATCTGCTTGATTGATTGATTATCTGCTTGAATTCATATGTTTAAATCGCTAATTGAAAGCCTTATCTGGCCCTAATTAGGAACCGCTTAGAGTTTTACAATCAGTAGAATATTTGTGTTTTAATGATATATTTATCTGAAAATTGATTAGGAATGATTAAATTAGATTAAAACGAATTAATTACCAAGATTGACTTATTTACCACATTGCCACCCATAGTGGACATTTTGTTTATTGTTAGTATTGAGCCTTAACACTTAATCAAACTTCTCCTCAGCCATTTTTGTGAGCATAGCCGAAAATTAGAGAGAGAGGAGAGGAAGAGAATTGATTTCCTTCTTGCATTGCTTAATCTTGCTTAGAAACTTGAAGATTGGTAACATAGATTACTAAATTGAGCTTTCAGGACTTGTAATTGACACTCTAGGTAAGGAAATCATCATCTTCTTGTTGTCTTTAAGCTTCATCTTGCATGGTTCATGTTCCTTTGTAGGATTAAACCATGATTTAGTGCTAAGTTGGATTATGCTTGAATTCATGCATGCATGCCCATTTTGGTGATTTTTGAAGTTGAATTCTTAGAGAATTATACATGCATGTCCATGTTTTTATATTAGTCCATGCTTTTAAGTTATTTTCAAAGATTGGAGCTCATTAGAGCAAGATTTGAACCTTGAATTTGGTTAAAAACTCATGCATTGCATGTTTGCAAATTGTTCTTGAAATGGGTTTGAAAATGGCTTTAATTGACCAACCCTTGGCCCTTGCATGTGCAAATTAGCTTTTGAAACTTGTTATACATTGAGTTTAAGTGTATTTTCCAGAATTTGGGGCCAAGAGGTTGAGTTTTCGATGGTTGAATGCTTGGTTCGAACTTGGGAGACAAATCTGGAAATTCCAGATTTGGCTTCCTCGCTCGAGCGAAGGATTCCTCGCTCGAGCGAGCCCTTTGGTTTTGCAAGCTCGCTCGAGCGAGCATCGAGCATGGTATCGCGCGTAAAAATCGAGCATCCAGTACTTTTACTGTTTCATCAGACTGCTCGAGCGAAGGATTGTTCGCTCGAGCGAAGCCTTTGATTTTGGAAGCTCGCTCGAGCGAAGGGAGGCTCGCTCGAGCGAGACCCCTGTTTTCAGCAACTTTTGAAAAATGCCTTCCAACTGTATTTTTGCATCCTCATCCCATCCTAGGCATTCTTAGACCTAGTTTAAGACATCTTAACGAGGATTTAGACATAGAACCACACCGAGGAAATTTAAGTTCATCCTTTCGACTGTGAACTTAGTGTGTGTTCTATTTGTTAACTGTTTAGGGTTGGCTCTGGGGATGCGCCTAACCGCTATTAGCCCAATCTCGGAGTAACAATTGTGTAAAGATATGTTCAAAATGGTTATCTTTTGAATACTAAATCAATTGTTTATTGAATCGATTTGTTTATCAATGAATGCATGTCCTGTATTCGAATCAGACAGGCATCCTTAGCATTATTGATCGTTATTGTTACAGCTCGCTTCCCTTGTGGAACTATACTGTTTACTGATTGATAGCCATCATTACTGTTGGGTCTGTTAAGACTCGGTCCTCTTGGACCTACTGTTTATAGGCTAATGGATGTACCACATATGACTGATTGAGTGAAATGCTGAAACACTGAAATACTGTTTAATGAATTGATTTCATTACTGTAAGGACATTCATTCATAACCCCTTTACACATTATGTTATTCATCGGGCTTTAGCTCACTTTATATATATATATATATATGTAGGTTCTCGCCAGCTGCATCGAGCTAGGAGCGTGGGTTGGTCCTCGCTTTTGTCAAGCCACTTATGTGCCTCATCATGAGGTTCCGAAGTTGCCATGCTATGGCTTGGGGTGTTTTGTTTCCACTGCCTCCCTACTGCTTTTGTGCCATCAGATAGACTGTCTACTGTTTTACTACACTGTTATCGAGGGGTTAGGTCCCTGCATCAATGTTTGTATATAATCGATAGATCAGATATAGATCGTGACTGTGAATGCATGAAAATGTTTTTGGCATACGATTGTCACACTCATTAGACACTATTCATTTATCGTATTGGCTTCCGCCAGTTCAGACTGCTTTGATCAGATATTGTTCAAGAGGCCTTGGTAATCTCGGATTCTTGACATTCTGATGCTAAACCCATAGGGCGGTTTGGGTCGTGATACCTTTTGACAAATACTATTCACCAATCAAATTCTTCATCAAACACCAGGCAACACGATCTTCAACTTTTTCAAAAGCAACAAACAAAGACCCATGTGCCTTCACCTGCTAACCCTCAGTCCATGTTAGCTCCCCAGAGTACCATAGCCATTCACTTCTCTATAAAAAGACCTCCTTAGTCATGAAGAAGAGCATTTGAAATTTTAGAGATTTCTCAAAACTCTATCAAACTCTATTTCTGTAATTTCTATTTTGAAGTTATAATTTACAGTTTCCAGCAAACAATTGTAAGTTACTCTCATTTCAGTCTATTTTAAATATTTATGTTCTGTTTTAAATGTTGCTAGTTCTGCTTTCCCCAATGGTATCAGGCTGAGTATAGTCAGGATAATTACTGAGATAGCTATTGGCTACCATAAACATGTGATTTAATTTTTGGAGGATTTGATTTTCACTAAGACTGTCAATATTCCATTCATATAATTTTTTAACAGAAACAGAAAATTGATTATTAATATTGGTTTCTTCAAATTGAAAATCAGGCGGTTTGGATTTAGTGTACCAATTTTTGGTAAGAGTAGTAAGATTAATTGAATATTATTTGATTGGAATTGTTATTCTAGGTAACTAATTTCATTATCAGTGAAAGTATCTGATTCATGATTAGTAATTAAAGGAGGTTGTTGAGTTATGATTGCTATACCTTTATCCTTTGAAGGTTTGGCAGTTAATTTGTTAAATATTTGTTCAATTGCATCAACTATATGGGTATCTTGGGTGACTAAACTTAATTTATTCCTATCACTTGGGAGGTTAGTAAGTGGTTTCTCAAGTGTTTTACTAGTTGAGGTATGACTATTTGAGTAATCATCAAATGTGGTTTCAATTTTGTCTAACTATTTATCTATAATTTTTAAACATTGATTAGTATAATTGTTTTTGATCAATAACCTTTTTAATTTTAAATTCATCATTAGGTATTTTAAAAGGAGAAGCATTAATTGTTGACCCTTTAAAAAAAAATCACAAATATTATACTTTTTAATTGTACTTATATGAAGTGCATCTAAAAAATTAAAATAAAATATTAAAAATATTTAAAAAAAATTAGTAAAAAAAAAACAAAACAAAAAACTCAATTTCTAAAAATTGAATTTAAGAAATTGGAACTAAACATTTTTCTGGGGGAATTAACACATACATTTCAAAAATAATTACAAGTTGATGGAAAAGTTTAAATTTATCATTAATTTTTTTTTTTCTAAATATATGCTGATTTGTTATTTTTCCTTTTTTCTTAACATAATTAAAATTATCAAAATTTATTTGAATTTTTTATTTAAAATTGGCATTTGATATATGCGATACATGGGATAGAAATAATTTTTTAAATAATATTTTATCAAATTTAATTAAATTATTTATATTTATATATATATGTACATACATCTAAAATTATTTTCAAAAAATATATTGCGACATATGCATTCCAGAATAATAATTTTAACTTTATTATGATATAAAAATGTAACTTAAAAAATATATGTAATAATTTAGTTGAATTATTTATATGTACGTCTATATTATATATATATAACTATTTTTTTTTTTAAAAAATGTTACGACAATGTAGTCTTAGCTTTGTCATGCTATAAATATGCTTTTTAAAATAAATATATATGAAATACTCACTCTAATATTAGCAATAAGATTAAATTAGAGATAGAAGTAATAACTTAAAATTAAAGAATGATTCTAATTATTTAATTTAATAATCTTAATCCTATCATACTATAAAAATCTAATTTAAATAAATATCTTATAATTGAATTGAATTATTTTTTGTATATATCTATTTGTACTTATATATAAAACTATTTAAGAAAGTATGTTGTGAAATATGCTCGACATGAAAATAATCGTAGTCCCATTCTGATATAAATGTTTATCTATATATATGATAATTTTGTAGGATGTTAAATTATAACATAGAACATCCTCAATTTGACAAGTGAGGAGTGGGTCCATTCCACATTATTAGGGGCGGATTAGAAGTGCTTAATTAGAATTTTTGAGTATTTTTTTAATGATAAAAATAATAATTAAATTAGAAGAAGAGTTATTAAATTAGAAAAAGAGTAAGTAACTTATAAACAAAGGGAAATTAGGAAGAGGTCCTCCATATATGTTAATGTAAGAGTTTGAGAATAACAAAATTAGTTTGGTAGTTAAGGTCTCTAAGATTTCAAAATTGGGATATTTGGCTAAACGTTCCTCATTGATTCCCTTCAAAGTGAAAAAGACAGTCCAACCTTTTTGAATTTGTAAGTCCTTGGAGAAAAAATGCCTCTTTTATTAAGGACAAACAAATTTGTTTCAACTTTTTTATAAATAATCTTACTCTCAGTAACTATTTTTATATTTTAAACTTTAAAATGATATAACTTTTTATCTATATATTGGTTTTTAATAAAATTAGTAATTTTAGAATCCTCGTTAAGATCTATTAAATAAGATCTATGTTGGTTATGAAATTCTTTATAAAAAATCGTAATTTTTTTTTCATGTTGAAACTAACGTCAATCGTAATAAAATTTTACACTATAAAAGAGAGTAAAATTTTACTATTTACGTCAATTACGAAGGTAATTTTTTTTAAAAGAATTTTATAGTCAACCTAAATCTCATTTAATAGATCTTGATGATAGAATTCTAAAAATACTAATTTTATTTTTTTTAAAAATTTATATCATTTTAAAGTTTAAAATAATAATTAGTCATTAAAGATATTTTGGTAATAGTGGTGTGTAAACTTTTCAAAAAAATTTTGTACTTATCCTTAATGTATTAAAATTTTATTATTGATAGGGTTTTGATCAAATCCCCCTATTAAAATCTTAGAAGGATAAGGACAAACTTTGACATACATGACTTCAATGGCATTTTAATCTTACAAACCCTAAATTTTTTTTTCTAAATTTTTGCCCCTCATCTTTTTTTCTCTCCCTGGTACCTTTTTTTCTTTTTTACCTTATTTGCGACATCGCTACTACATCCACCAGCGTTCATCTACTTGTGTTTGTTCTCTCTCTCTCTCTCTCTCTCTCTCTCAACCACATTTATTGACGCCTTGTCATCTACCATCATCCCCTAACCACCACCGTTCGTCACCACTAAGAGCCTTTCTGTCACGCCCCAAACCCGCCCCTAAAAGTTTGGGCATGACCCATTCGCAAACAGACACAAAACCTGTTATACATATCATATGGGGCCTGAACGGAAGCATTCAATAATATATAATAGTGTAAAATAACATCCATTGAGCTATCACTACTATGCCAGGACCGTAGACGTAACATAATGCGATAATTATACGTTGATGTGTACCAAGATAGTTATGTACATATACATCTTCCTCATAGACATTTGGCAGACTAAATACAACTTTAAAACTTAACAATCTCCAAAACTTGAACGGTTAACACCTAATTCTTAGACACTCAAGGCTTGGCAACCGGTATCGGAAGCCACAAGTTAAGATTGACCTCCGTGTTGAGTGCCTCTGAAAATGACATAAAATAAAGTGAGTCAAGCTCGGTGAATAATAGTACGTAAATCATGTAATATTCCACTCAAACAATAAAGTATATAATTACGTATATATGTTTATTTACACTCAGTAAATATCATGAGTCCATTTCCTTAACAACGCAGCTTTAGTATGTACAGAGGATTCAAAATGTTCATATTTTCAAATAACAGAATAGCCATCATCCCAATTCTGAGAATAGCCTTTCGCCCAAATCATATGAGCGGCTTATCGGCTCAGAGATAACATAACGCATAAAGCGTAATGAACGCATAAAGCGTGATGTAACGCATAAAGTGTGAGGTCTGAGAACTAGTAGAAGATAATAAGTTTTGAAACCAATGGATATATCATGCTAAATCTTAAACGGAACGGATCAATAGACAATATGTATAACGAGAATAATTAAACAGAGCAGAATCCATCCCAAAGTCATCGAATATCACGGACCATAAATGTAATAATAAACAGGCGAACAATCCCAATTGATACACATACAACATCATTCTTGTGAAAGTCAACGTTATAAGCAGACATTAATAGTAACGACAAACATTAGCAAGAATTAAACATACATCGACGTAGTAGTACTCACATTTCACTTGTTTATCGCGGACAATGAATGTGCATTTTATCTATCGAAATAGTTGTCTCATAATTAACAAAGATGATACCAATTGCTTACAGATGCGGAGGATTAATATACCATATAAATAGAATGAGAATAGTTCCATAAACATACCGTTGTATGTAGCTTCCTCAACATTCATATTGATTTCTGATAACTTAATGTTAATGAAATCACTTACACTGAACAGAGCGTTAATACCATAATCATTATCAGAAAATAAAATGTACATGTAGCGCATTATTACTCACAAAGTGATTAGACGCTTGATCCGCCTCGTAATTGTCCCTACACAATTCATAATACACATAAAGATCGAGTCACATATCATTATTCCGTTTTTAACTAGTTTATTTCTCTTTATCCCATTTACACATCATTTGGCAATTCAACATGAATCAAATTAAATCTTTGAATCTCATTTCAACATTCCACACCCAAGTTCATGTCATCCATAGTCTTAATACATTATTTCCTTAATTTTTCCCTTCCATTATAGCATAAATTCTAATGTTTATAACAAAGTTCATTCGCTAATATTTTTACATAATTTCAAATATCTCGAAATCCAATTAAATTTATACATATACAATTCAACATCTCAATTTCCTTATTCTACCTTCAATTTGGGCCAATTCATTAGTTATCACCATTAATCAACTTAGGGTTTCAAGACAAAAATCCAAACTCCTCAAACCATTACTTCTTCTTCCAATTTTCTCCATCTAAAGTTCATAATCCATCACCTTAATCTAGCAATTGCATCTCTAACATAATAAACCCAAAACCCCCAAATCACAAATTGGACATAATATATACAAAACTATAGATTTGTAGTTATATACACAACATACCATAAATCTACACCCAAAATACCATAAATCCATCAATCAATACAAATAAGATCTCCTACCTCAAGATTGAAAGCAAGGAAGCTAGGTCAAGAGTATCACTTTGAAATTCCAAAATCAAATCGGTTGGAAATGTTCATCTTCTTGTCTTCTTCACTTCTTGGTGGAAGATCTTGATCAAAACAAAGAGAAATTGTGAGGATTTGGGATCAAAACCCTAGGGTTTTCGGTCCTTCGGGGAAAGGAGAAGAGGGGGGAAAAAGAATATGTGAAAAATGATCCAAAAATCTGGTTTAAAAGCTGCTGTCCCGTAATCTCCGCTCGAGCGGAGAAATTCCCGCTCGAGCGGACCTGTTTTCAGCACAGATCCCGAAACTTTGAATAGGTATAACTCTCTCATTCGGACTCCGTTTTAGGTCATTCTTGTGCTCAAATTGAAGCCCCAAAAATAAACTTTCCAATGGTTCTAAACTCACATTCAAAATCAAAGTGTGGAAAAAGAGAAGGGCAAACGAGTGACGGTTGGTCGAAACTAATTATTCAAACTAAAGTTTTGGTCCAATCTTACTTTACCATCGCCTTATCATCTCAATCAATATCCCAAAATAAGGTAAGAACATTTCAAATATACTAAGAAGAACATCAAAAATAAGTCCACATGCTTGAGAATCAAACTTAACCAGTGCCCCGCCGGCGCCCAACCTTGCGCCGGCCGCAGACTAACAAAGTCGTCCTCGGCGTAAACTCCCCGCCGGCGGAGAATCACAACTCCCAAAGATCTCGGGCCGTCGAAAAATTGCCGAAAATCCTAAAAGTCCGCCGAAGGGCCACTCCTCCGCCGCGGAGGAAAGAATTTCTGGGTCGTTACACTTTCTCTCCAATCTATGCATAGATTTAAGATGTTTTACTTTCTGTATAGTTGATTTGTTTCATTATCGTCGATTTGTGAACAAATATGACGTAGGAGTTTTAAATCTCTTTTCTCTCTCTCTCTCTGTGTTATTTTTCCTATGTCTCTGTGTTTTCTTTATGTTGAATTGAAACACGAATTTTCTCTGTCTCTGTATTTTCACAAAAAATGAATATGTAAATCAAAGTTATTAAATTTTAAAATTTTGAAATTACTTAAATAATGTAAAAGGTAACTGTAAAATACTATTTTTGTCCAGAATGATTAACCATATTTGTTGAACAACCTGAACTACTACTAGAAAATTATTTGTTCTTATTCTTCTAAAGTAATATTAGTAAGGATCTACGAAAAAAAAACCTATAATCAAAGAGTGATTCTAATAATTTAATTTTTTTTAAAATTCATTTTCAATTAAAAATATGTAAAAATTGAAGCTATACAAAAATTATTTTAAAGTTTTAAATAGGAACTATGTTGTATGAGTAGGGGGTGAGAACCTATTAGTAGAATTAAAAATTAAAATGTTACTTTGACAAAATAAATATAAAATAATTTTAATTTAACAGTTGAATTAAGAAATAAATAATTAGATTAGTTGTTGTAGAACATTAATTTGAGTTAATTAGATTTAACACCTCTACACTTTTATCATAATCTCACTTTCTTCTCTTCATTTTCAATTGCAACAATCAATACCTAAAACTTCAAATTAAAAAGTGAAATTTTAGTAAAAATGCAAGGACTAAAAGTGAGATTTTAATCGAAGTTTACGCGTGCTAATGAGACCCCCAAAAAAAAAATTTTAATTAAATTAAAAAGTCACATTTAGCTCACATGACAATTTTATTAACCTTATTAACAATAGATGAATAGAAGGGTGACATTACAATGTGACATTATAATGTAAGTTACACACTTAAGAAAAGTCCTTTTATATATTGCTTAAGTTGTGTAAAAAATTCTTATCCTTACCCGCAATTAATTTTAGTTCTTATAGTATTGGTAAGTTAAAAAATAAAGATTCAGATCAACTAATTGAAGTTCAACTATTATATATATATATATATATTTGTTATCTAAATTTTGTTAAATTGTAATGCAATAGAAATAAATTTTTATTCTTTTTATCCAAATAATTTTTTTTTAAAATAATGATATATGAAGGACCTAATTTTAAAAAAATTTACCTTAAGCCCTAATAAATCAGGGCGGACCCTGGGCTGGACATCCAAATGATGCTCCAGAGAACACTGGTGATCGCTATTGACACCATAGTTTTTTTTTTTATATTTATTTTTCTTACATCAACATCTTGGACATTTCAAGTTTTATTTGATTTGAACTGTCCAGTGGGACTAACATTGTTTGAACGTGATCATGAGTTCCTCATAATCAGTCTTTGTAATGAGAACGTATTATTCAGATTATGGCCCGCAACTTGGAACCTAGGCTGCAAAAGAAATGGTGGAAAGAAAGGCAACGCCGCATTGTTGACTGTGTGTTTAGTAATGTTTACGTTTTTAATTTATTTTTATAAAAAATTTATAAATTAGTTTTTGTTTATTTTTAAAAAAACATAAACTACAAACGCGTTTGGTAATTAACAAAATATTTAAAAAATTTTAAAAATATAAAAAAGAGTGAGAAATGACAAGTGATGGCAAGTGACGGTGGAAGACAGTGGTGAAAAGTGGTAACGGTGGGTGGTGGGTAGTGGGTAGCTGGTGGTGGTGGGTGGTGGCAGGTGGATGGCAGTGGTGAGTCGGTGGGTGGGTGACGATGGCAAGTGGTGGGTGATAGCGAGTGGATGGTGGTGGTGGCAGGTAGGTGGCGGATGGCGGGTGGTGGCGGGTTGGTGGCGGATGGTGGGTGGTAGCAAGTGGGTGGTGGTGGTGGCGGGTGGTGGGTGGTGGTAGCAAGTGGGTGGCGGATGCAGGGCTGTTAAAATCACAATCCGGATCGTAGGATCGTACGATCCTACTTTGCCAAAATGATCTAGATCGTTGTAGGATCGATGTTACAATGGGATCGCAAGTAGGATCGTGTAGGATCACATGATATCGTGTAGGATCGTATGGGATCGTATAGGATCGTAGGTAGAATCGCAAGTAGGATCATAGATTTTATGATTTTTCACCTTATTTTTAATATGTATCATTTTAATTTTAATTTTTATCTTTTTTTTTTAATAGAAAGTAGGATCTTACGATTCTCGATCCGATCCACCAGACCCTCTCACCGATCCTACTTAAGATCCCGATTTTAACAACCTTGGATAGATGACGGGTGGTGGTGGGTGGGTGGGTGACGGTGGTGGGTGGTAGCGAGTGGTGGTGGTGGGTGGTGGTGGCAAGTGGGTGGTGGATGGCGGGTGGTGGCGAGTAGGTGGCGGGTGGTAGTGGTAGTGGTGGGTGGGTGGTGGGTGACGGTGGCAGGTGGTAGGTGGTGGCGAGTGGGTGGTGGTAGGTGGGTGGCGGGTGGGTGGTGGTGGTAGTGGGTAGTGGGTGGTGGGTGGTGGGGGCAGGTGGCTGATGGTGGCAGGTGGTGGATGGTGGTGGCAGGTGAGTGGTGAGCGGTGGTTGCAAGTAGGTGGCGAGTGGTGGATGGTATTGGCGGGTGGTGGCGGGTGGATGGCAGGTGGGTGGTGGCGGCGGCGGCGAGGGATGAGTGGTGGTGGCGAGTGGGTGACAGATGGGTGGTGGGTAGTGGTGGCTAGTGGTGGTGGCAGGTGGGTGGTGAGTGGTGGTGGCAAGTGGTGGTAGGGGGTGGGTGGTGGTGGCGGAAGACGGTGGTGGAATATGGTGGCGGGTGGTGGTTAGTGTTGGGTGGCCAAAAAAAAGAAAACTCAAAACTCAAAACGGAATCACATTTTTTGTGTTTTCATTTTTTGAGTTTTTAAAATTATTGTAAATATAAATAGAAAACTGAAAACATAAGTGTTACCAAACAGCACTTGAATATCAAACATATCTAAATGTCATTGTAGAAACAGAGTTCAGCACCAAGGGTACAAGGAGCCCAACCTTTTGATGGAATTATGGAAAATGAACAATTAGGTTGTGTTTTGTTTAATAGACATTTTTAGACTTCATTTGCAAAATTTTGAAGTATTTTTTAGAAGATTTTAACTTAATTGTGTCCGTTGACTGTTATAGAGTGTATACAAGAGAGATTTCAGTGATATATGTTGGTGTTCTTGTTCATTAGTGTCCTTATGCTTTGGCAAGTTCATTGGTGCCACTAGAGTGGTACTGATCTAAGGCTCTCCTATACTGAAGTATGGAGTGCATCCTTCTCTATGATAATCTCTAGTTATTCAAAAGTGAAAAAGAGATGAAGATGAAAAAATACCCTCATTTATGGGAGTCAATGGAAAATTTTCTTTCATTTTAGCTACAAGTTGATTGTATGGCACAATTCCAAGTATTATTTTAGTAGCAGTTATAGTCCACTTTCCAGGTCGACTCGTTCTGCTCAATTCAGCTATCTTACTCTAGTCAGCTTGACACACTCTAATCATTTTCTGTTAGGGAAAATCTATAATTTCCCACAAGTAAATCAATCAATAGGAATAAAAACTAATGCGGAAAAATTAAATCAAAAATAACACAAGAATTTTTACGTGATTCCCTCAATGTGAGAATGCGTCTACGGGATCGAAACCCGATTCCACTATCAACCAAATTGTTTCCAAACGATTACAAACGAGACATGAATGGTCTCACAAACCACCCTTTGGTGAATTCTAAATAATCACAAATAAACAAGAGGAAAAACCTCACCAAATAGATGAACAAAAATCTTCCAAAAGTAATTGTAGAAGACTCAAATCAAACTTCCCAATGGCTACTGAAATACACCACAAACAAATGAGCACTTGAATATGCATCGAAGATTCACACACAATAAGTTTTGATTCACCAATTGAACTACCCAACAGACACTATCTCACCAAATTGAATTAATCAATGTTGGTAGCCGACAATCCCTTTTCCTTGGGAAAAACAATATCAAAAAAATATATTGTGAATTTAGGATTTTTTTATCAAAACCTTAGTTATTTCCAAACTAAATTAGGTCTCCACAAAATTAGATATAATATATAAAAATATATTATAACTAATACCAAATCAAATTAAACTCTTTTAATAAACCAATTGGGTCCCACACTCCAATAAGGAGGCATACCCAACAATTCTCCCCCTATCGACTTAAGTGGAGACATCAACCATATCCGCCAAAGTTCGACACTTCAAATAGTTGTCCTTCGACAAAGTCTTAGTCAACATATCCGAAATATTATCATCCATGTGAACCTTTTCGAGTTGCAACAATTTCAAATCTAACACATCATGAATCCAATGGTATCTCACATCAATGTGTTTCGATCTTGAATGAAAAGTAGAATTTTTACTCAAATGAATAGCACTTTAACTATCATAATAAAGCACATACTTTTCTTGCTTCAAACCCAACTCTTGCAAAAATTTCTTCAACCATAACTTTTCTTTACAAGCTTCCGTAATGGCTACAAATTCAGCTTCGTGTAGTTGAGAGAGCAACACATTTTTGTAATTTAGATTGCCATGCCACAGCTCCCCCTGCAAATGTCATCAAATACTCCGAAGTAGATTTCCTATAATCAACATCACCGGCCATGTCAAAATTCGTGAACCCATCAAACATCGGCTTACCATCCCCAAAACACAAACACACCTTCGAAGTCCCTCGAAGATATCTTAGAATCCATTTTACCGCTGCCCAATGTTCTTTACCCAGATTAGAGAAAATCGACTCACCACACCAACGGCGTGAACAATATCGGGCCTTGTACAAACCATGGCGTACATCAAAGAACCAACTGCTGAAGCATAAGGAATTTTCAACATCTCTTCTTTGTCTTTCTCACTTGTAGGACATTGATTCGAACTAAGTTTAAAGTGACCCGCAAGTAGACAACCAATCGGCTTTGCTTTATTCATGTTGAACCTCTCAAGAACTTTCTCAATGTAGTTTTCTTGAGACAACCAAATCAGTCCTTCTTTACGATCACGAACAATTTTCATACCAAGTATTTGCTTTGCCGATCCCAAATCTTTCATAGCAAAAGATTTACTCAACTCTAACTTCAACTTGTTAATCATGGTAGAATCTTGACCCACAATTAACATGTCATCAACATAAAGCAAAAAAATAATAAATTTACCATCTGAAAAAATTTTCACAAACACACAATGTTCTGAAGTGGTTTTAGAAAAACCATTATTTAATCATGAAAGAGTCAAATTTTTTGTACCGTTGCCTCGGGGCTTGCTTGAGGCCATACAAACTTTTCTTCAATTTGCAAACAAATTTCTCTTTTCCTTTCTCTACAAAACCTTCTGGTTGCTCAATGTAAATTTCTTCTTCAAGGTCACCATGAAAAAATGCGGTCTTCACATCAAGTTGTTCAACTTCAAGGTTCATACTTGCAGCCATGCCAAGTACAACCCGAATAGAAGACATCTTCTGGCCATGAGAAAATCTCGTCAAAATCAATACATTTCTTTTGCCCAAAGCCTTTCACAACAAGACATGCCTTGTATCTCAGATTATTGCCATCATTCTTCAATTTGAAAACCCACTTATTTTTCAGAATTTTCCTTCCTTTAGGCAACTTTACTAAATCATAAGTCTGGTTTTCAAGCAAGGAATTCATCTCCTTGTCCATGGCCTTTTTCCAATCATCTTTCTTTTCATGCTCAACTGCTTCTTGGTAGCTCTCAGGCTCCCCTTGATTAGAAATCAACACAAATTCGTTGGGAGGATACTTTCTTGAAGGTTGTCGGTCCCTTGTAGATTTTCTCAACTCAAGTTGTGGTGGCGATTCTTGAGTTGGATATTCTTCCTCAATTTCTGGCTCAACTTCATTAGGATTAGCATCATTCTCCATATCTTCAATAGGTGGCTGCACATCTCCCCCATTTTCATCATCAACTAAAGATGAAGGAGCTGGATCCATATCAATGAGATCACTAGTTTTTGGCTCCGGTTGATTACCTTTTCCAAAGTCCTCAATTGTTTGGTCTTCAAGAAATACAACATTATGGCTTCAAATAACTTTCTTGTCGACCGGATCCCACAATCTATAACCAAACTCGTCATGCCCATAGCCAAGAAAAATGCATTGTCTTGACTTCCTATCAAGCTTGGACCTCTCATCTTTTGGAATGTGAACAAAAGCTCGGCAACCAAACACTCTTAAGTGCTCATAAGACATATCTTTACCGGTCCGAACTCTTTCAGGAACATCACCATTCAAAGGATAGGAATGAGACAAATTGATCACGTCAACCGCTGTCTTCATTGCCTCACCCCAAAAGGATCTTGGCAATTTAGCTTGTGAAAGCAAACACCTTGTTCTTTCCACAATGGTGCGGTTCATCCTCTCAGCAACGCCATTTTGTTGAGGAGTCTTCTTAACTGTCTTTTGGTGTCGAATACCTTGGCTACGACAATACTCATCAAATGGCCCAATCTATTCACCACCATTGTTTGATCGGATGCACTTCAATTTCTGCCATGTTTCTCTTTCAACCATGGCCTGAAAAATGCTTAAATACTTCTAGAACTTGATCTTTAGTTTTTAGTAAAAAAGCCCAAACTTTCCTTGAATAATCATCAATGAAAGTAATAAAATAAAGTGTACTACTATGTGTTCTAACTTTCAAAGAACCACAAACATCCGAATGAATCAACTCCAAAACATTTTCTTTTCTAGAAACAACATTTTTATGAAAAGAAACTCTATGTTGTTTACCCGCCAAACAATGAACACAAGTTCTGAAATGTGTACCTTTCAAACCGGGTAGAAGCTCTTTTTTTTAACAAAACTTGTAACCCCTTTTCACTCATATGGCCAAGTCGCTTGTGCCATAATTCGGTAGAAGTATCATCTTCAAGTGCATTGACAACACCTTTACAAATTTTTCCTTGCATCGAATAAAGTGTATGAGTCTTCTTGCACTTAGCCACCACCAAAGAACCCTTTGTGAGCTTCCATATTCCATCACCAAATTTGTTGTTGTAACCTTCATCATCTAGCTTCCCAGTAGAGATCAAATTAAGGCGAATGTCGGGAACATGCCTTACATCTTTAAGCAACAACTTGCAGCCAAATTTATTTCCAAGCAAACATCACCAATGCTGATAATCTTGGACAAATCTTCATTACCCATTCGAACAGAACCATAATCTCCTTTGGTGTAAGTAGTGAAGAAATCAACTCGAGAAGTTACATGAAAAGAAACACCAGAATCAATCACCAAATTGCTCTCTTGGCCCACAAAATTGATACAATCATCTTCACAAACGACCATGAGATCATCGGTAGTAACTGCCGTTGTGTCTTCTTTCTTCTTATCCACACTTTTCACTCATTTTCTCCTTATTCTTGAGCTTTCGGTATTTTCGCTTCATGTGCCCTTTCTCATGGCAATAATAGTACTCAATGTCTTTCTTTGAAAAAGAACCATCTTTTAATTTGTCACGGCTTTGATCATGACCATGAGGAGTCTTACTCCTTCCCCTTGTTTTACTTCGGTCTCTCACAATAAATGCTTCCTAATGAGAGGAACCCGTTGATTTTCTTCTAGTTTCTTCATTCAACAAGCTACTAGTGACTTGGTCTATTGTGACAACTCTATCGGGCGCTGAATTACTAACTGTCACAACCAAAGTCTCCCAACTTTCGGGTAAAGAACTAAGTAGCATCAAAGCCTGCAACTCATCATCAAAAACAATTTTCATAGAAGCAAGTTGGTTAACAATCATGCTTATTTCATTGGATGTTCCTAATAGGGTTGCCCTCTTTATATTTTAAATTAACCAACTTACAAAACAGAAAAACTTTATTTGTGGCTGATTTCCTATCATAAAGGCCTTCTAATTTTTTCCATAAATCATATGCTGAAGTTTCAGTAGCAACATGATGAAATACACTGTCATCAATCCATTGATGGATAACACCAACGGCTTTTCGATTAAGCCTATTCCATTCATCATCTTTCATACCTCGGGTTTGCCACTATCACCCTCAATGGATCCATACAAATCTTTACAAAATAATAGGTTATCTATTTTAGTTTTCCAAGTTACCCAATTGCTTCCATTGAAGCTAGACATACGACCCACATTCACCTCCATTGATTTACACAAATAAATAAACCCAAATAAACCGTAAGCTCTGATACCAGTTGTTAGCAAAAATCTATGATTCCCCACAAGTAAATCAATCAATGGGAATAAAAACTAATGCAGAAAAATTAAATCAAAAGCAACACAAGAATTTTTACGTGGTTCCCGTAATGTGAGTTACGTCCACGGGATCGAAATCCGATTCCACTATCAACCAAATAGTTTCCAAATGATTACAAACGAGACACGAATGGTCTCACAAATCACCTTAAGTGAATTCCAAATAATTACAAATAAACAAGAGGAAAAACCTTACCAAATAGATGAACAAAAATCTTCCAAAACAGAATTGTAGAAGACCCAAATCAAACTTCCCAATGGCTGCCGAAATACACCACAAACAAACGAGCACTTGAATATGCATCCAAGAATCACACACAATAAGCTTTGATTCACCAATTGAACTACTCAGTAGGCACTATCTCACCAAATTGAATTAATCAATGTTGGCAGCCGCACAACCCCTTTTCCTTGGGAAAAACAATATCAAAAAAGTATATTGTGAATCTAGAATCTTTTTTATCAAAACCTTAGTTGTTTCCAAACTAAATTAGGTCCTCAGAAAATTAGATATAATATATAAAAATATATTATAACTAATATCAAACCAAATTAAACTCTTTTAATAAACCAATTGGGTCTCACACTCCAATAAGGAGGTATATCCAACATTTTCAACCACTTTAGGGAAATCACCCGTGGTTATTCCATGAAAGAATGCTTTAATTTATATATATTTTTTTAGAATGTTTATTTCAAAATCTGGAAAGAAAGTGAAATGTAGGATCAAATTCATGCTTTGAAATGAACTGCGTGGAAACTCTGTATTTGAGGTTACATCTACATCATTAGAGTCCATGTGAGATATAATACCTTCATTTTTGTCCCCTTGAAATACTGTTGAACTTCCTATTGGAAGTGACAACTGGTGCCCATTTTTATGGCAAATTCTTGTTCAACTTTCATTATGAAGTACTAATGGTTTGGTAGAACATTGACCTGTTTGTTCTTCCCCCTTCCCTCTCCTCCTATTCTTTTTTATTTTTGTAAGGGATTATAATATAATGTTCCCAAACTTACCTTTTTGACAGACTTACTATCCTTTATTGTGTTTCATGCACAAATTTGGTCTAAGGGAATACCAAAAAGAAGTGGGTCAATCTGTTCTCTATGAGTGAAATTAAGAGAGTTTATATTTATTTTAAAAGAAGAGTACTTGATTGAAAGTCAAGCTCTGCAGCATATATTCAACCTCAACCTCTTTTTCCTTTGGGAGAGGCATCTATTTATTTCACAAGATTACATCATCATAGTGGCCCTTGGAATCTATACCAAAAAGTTGCTTCAGAACATTTTATGTTCAAACATCAAGGATGAAACAGTTTCACTAATCCAACCTAGTGTTTCCAACCTTTCTTTAATAAAGGGTGGCTGAGATTGTTGTGATATTTTCAAAAAATTGAACCAATCTGGTATGAACTTGAAGCATGAAACCAATACAATGGTAGTTTAAAAGACATTGGACAAGGTCTTCTACTCTCTTCACACCTGTATCACCATCATCTATCCTTGTACTTTAACTAAGGTGCACCTTAAGCCTATATCAATCCGATCATTAGCCGTTAGATGGGATCATTGGTATGCCTTATTTGACTGGGCAACAATCAGTTTAGTTTTTTTCACAAACCAAAAGCAATTGACATATTGGCCCACAACAGAGAAAATACTAACATGTTGCATAGCAGAACCTTAGAGGATGGCACAATTTGAGATGTCTAATTGCCAAAAGTCCATCCCATGTTGAGGTTGGGATCATCTGTCCTAAAAACGTGTCCAAAAATGTTTGAGAGCATTAAAAGTAGAGCTCTATTGAGAGCTCTACTTATGTGGCAGTGAGCTCCACTCATGAATGATTTGATGTATGTCTTTTTTTTTTTTTTTTTAACTCCATGCCACATCATTAGTGCCATTGTTAGAGCTCCAAATTTAAAACTATGAATCATTGTTCAAAACGGGTCTATCATTCTGACCTATTACTCATAAGTTTCAGCCACACGATCCACCACTAAACAATTTGTTTTTCTCTAAATTAAAAATTAAATAGCCTGTTTGTGAGTGTATGGAATAGAGGAATAAATAGCTTTTGAAGAACAAAAAAAATCTTGTGGCTTATGCTGAATGTCAAGATACAAATGGTAACATGATTGTGAAAGGGAGAATAATGCATGGTCTTGGTCAAAAACAAAGGGAACAGGGCTACTGTTAAAAGGTTTCTTTTTTATTTGTGATTTTGCATATAATATGATAATGACACTCCTTTGATAAAGCAGAAGCCTCAACTTCAATTATTGTTTGCTTCATTATTTGTATCGATTCAGGTCACACATAATTGTGCAGTGAGATATCTCATAATCCAGAAGCATATTGTTAGCCTTCCACTTCAAGAATGATTCTTAGTTTTTTACACTTGCGATTTTCTCTCATAATTTTTTTTTTCTTGTAAATTTGTTTTTTAAGGTGGGATCATTGTTGATAATCCCATTTTAAATCAGGGCACGACAATCATAGGAGCCATTCCCGCTGTTGAGCCAGATAAGAGGACCCCTTGCAAACGGGGTGATTTATGGGGAATTCATAGAAACACTCTCAAAACAAGCCGAGCCATAACTTGCAGAAAATTTTACGGGTGGGATATATTGACTTACCTTTATTAAGGCCTTATATTTTAATTAATTATTTAGTTTTTTTTTACTATTTTAGCCTGACTAAAAAAGTTGTGTTTGGAAAATTAAATTTTTTTTTATTTTTTATTTTTTAGTTGATTTGATGGTTGTAAGAAAAAAAGTAAAATGATTATGGATTGAAGGTAACATTTTCTTTTGTTGAATATTTATTTTATCTTTTAGTGAGCTATTTTAGCCCAAACCTCTTCCTAAACACTCCCAATATGATATGATCTAACAGAAATCAATGCTGACAATAACTTAATTTCTCTTGGATTATATCACATCGGGCGTGTTTGGGAATACAATTGGGCTAAAACAAGCCACCAGAAGACAAAATAGGTTAAAATAGCTAATAAGACACAAATGACATATTCAATCCATAATTATTTTATTTTTTCTCTCACAACCATCAAATCAATTAAAAAAAAAGAAAAACCAACTTCCCAATCACTACTATTTTAGCCAGGCTAAAATATCTAAAAAGTCAAATAGCTAACTAAAATAGGCAACTTCCCAAACAAGGCCTAACTAATTAAGAAATCTAAAGATAGTCACTTGTATGTGTTGCAATTTTTCATTAATTGATAATACGATGTAGTCAATTTCATATGCATATTTTTTTCTCTCTAGTTTCACTGGGGTCTAAGAAGCACAGGTGCGGGTATAGATATGAGTATGTGTACGATATGGGTGCATCGATACTGTGAATTCTTTAAAAGCAAGAACGAAATGCGGCTTGAGTACACTAATTTTTCGTTTTTTATTTTTTATTATTTTAAATTTATAGCTAAACATTCAACATAAAAATCAAAATTTCAATATCAAAACTAAAAGGAGAACAACTATTGTCTAAAAAATTATATAATTCTTTCTTTTTCTTTTTTGATTGTTTAAAAGAGAGCAAAATCATGACTCATGGGTAAAGGTGTTGGAAACAAATTATCGGATAATTTTTGAAGTTGAAAGAAGAATAACAAAGATTCCAACAAATTCCAGTAGCTGCAAAAGAAAAATAAAAATAAATAAATAAATAAATTCCCACCGTACCCAAAACAGACCTGGGTCATACCCATGAGTCACATATCCAAATGTATCTGTTGTACCCAGCATATATTCAGCGCACCCAGTATGGTAAGTATCCAATACTCGTACGGTATCATTTTTGAAGCACCCGTACTTCATAGCCAGGGACATAGTGACAAGGAGTTGAGCGTCAGTCTTGCATTCCCAACATCCGATGGTGAGACTCGAATCCATTACCTTTTGTCTATCAAACCACTTGAGAGTAAGTCCCTTACTCTTATGCGGGCTTGCAATGTTGAACAAGTTCAAAAGGCAATTACAATTGATTTGAAATGACCCACACAGGGCAGTTTCATATGTTCACTCTTTATGCTTGTACTATCACTGGGGAGAAAATTCGGGACAACCAAGATAAGGTAGCAAAAGAAGGGTCATGGGTTGGAAGAGAAAGAACAAAAAAGAAAAGAAAAGAATAGAAAAAATATCCAAAGGCAAGAAACAAACAGTGTAGAGACATTGAGAGTGAGAGTTGTTTGTTAACATGAAGGGAATGTGAGGAGGATTGAGGACCACCCCACCAATCAGATCAAGTTTTCTCCTCTTCTCATATCTTCTCTTCTCTTCTCACCCATCCAGGGGATAGAGGCAGACCAAACTGCTGAGATCCAATCCAGTGGCACAAAATAAAATGCTAGGAAACAAAAGGAGGGGACTGTTTGGTTTCTTGTAATATTTTGAGGGACCACAAAGCACAAGCATAAGAATCAGTCACGAGAAAATGTTAAGAGACAGGGTGGCTTAATTCGCCGACAAACAGAATAATTTCAATTCCTGGTTATGTTATACTATATTTGATTGAGAGATTTGAGAAGAGATTTAGAAAAGAAAAGAAAAAAGATTATATGAAATATAAATATATTTTATTCACATTTCACTTATTTTTTTCTTTTTTTCTTTCCAAATTCCTTCCCAAATTTGGGTTTAGTTGAACACCTGATGCCAAACAACACATATCAAACAAATGATAATAACTAATAAACTAAGTCAAGGATCCTCCCAATTATTCCTTATCTTATAGGAGGGAAAGACTACTATATGCACCTTTTTTTTCTTTTTTTTTGGTGCATATGATATGCACCTCACATTAAAAAAAAAAAAATGTAATTTTTTATTTCTCATAAAAAATATAACTTTAATTACATATAATTTTTAGGTGCACATAATAATTTTACCATTCATAACTTTCACTACAAAAAAATTCATAACTTTTATCACAAAATTCATAACTTTTCTTATAGCACATTGTAGCATTTTCCATTATGGCAACTGGTTACTTCGGAATTTTATTCAGTATGAGAACATACAATTTAGTAACCAGTTTTATTTTTTGGCATAGATTTTATACATTGCATATCTTGCAATAAGTCGTTTAATAGAATATATTAGAGTACAAAGTCGGATCTCAAAATGGATAAAGAGAGAATAGTCTCCACACAGAGATAACAACAAACCTCCACGCATGGGAGGAGAACATCTCCATGAAGGGAGAAAATCTATACGCACAGAGACGTTATTGCAACAAAAGAAAAAGTAAAAGTAAAATAATCACTATCAAATAAACACAACCAAATACAATTGTCACAACTGATAACTGTGTCGTAATCTCCACCTTTTACATTGCAAAATAAATCATTTTAAATCTGAGGTGGTCACCCTAACATACAAAAACGTATTTAGCATTGCCGAATCTTGGTCAAGATGGAAATGGAAAGAGCGATATCGCGGCTACATGGTAATGAAAAAAGCAATTGAAAGCCATCAACCATCAGTGCTCACCGAAAAATTGTTCTCGATGTTTGGAGGCTGTTCGTGCCCGTCGAAGGTGCATGGGATAACAAAACTAAACTAAGGATAGTTTTGTCAAAAAATAAATTAAAATAGATAAATAAATAAATAAAAAACTAATGTCCTTAAGCTAACAAATATGTTTTAGTTATCTTTAGAGTAATAAATTATATTGACTGGGGAGCCAAAAAAAAGTTCATTAGAAATTTGCATTTAGAGAAAATTACCCAAACAAAAAAAAAAAAAATCCTAGGATTTGACTTTTGTAATAAAAGAAATGTTGAATTTTTTAAATTTAAACCATTTGCCTACTTTAATTAAGTAAAATCGATAAAATAAATAAATAAATAAATAAATAAAATTTAGCCATTAAGTTCAATTTAAAGTACACATAAAATGTTTAAAATATTTATTTTGATTGAGTTTAATAACTAAAATATCATTTTTTTTCCTGTTGCTTTACTTAACAAAAATAGGCACATGATTTAAATTGAAAATTAATCAAACAATTAGGATTTAAATTTATATAATTAGAAACTTAAAAATTAATTTCTTCTAACCATCGAACCCTAGTAGCTTTTTTTTTATTTATAATTATTTTAATTTTCCCCCAAATATATATATATATATATCTATATAATAAAGCAGGATGATTTTTGAATTTATTCTAGACACATTTGTCCTACTAGGACATTTGAACGGCTTAGATCTATTCAAATTATAAAACAACAGCTGAGATATATTTTTGAAAAAATATCCTACATGTATATTTTCTATTTTCCCGCTTCTCTCTCTTACTTTTTCTTTTTCTCACCCATCCTACTATTATCCCACATTCCTCTCTCTTTTCTTTTTATTTTTTATTTTCTCCCATTTTTATTTTTCTCTCTATTTGTTTTTTTTTATTTTTATTTTCTCCTTTTTGTTCACCTATTTTTATTTATATTATATAGAAAAGTCTGCGATCCCAGAATTAAGAATCAGATTTTACTGTGTGTAGTGGAGATTAAATTTATAATCCACAAATTAAATAAATTTGAACGATTAATTATTATTTTTAAATATATTGAATACCTGATAGACTTCGTAAATTTAGACCTCATATGAATCTTCAACATGTATATAATAAATCAAGATGATTTTTGAATTTGTCCTACACAAATTTGTCCTACTAGGACATTTTGACGGCTCAAATCTATTCAAATTATAAAACAACGGTAGAGATATATTTTCCAAAAATATCTTATATGTATATTTTCTATTTTCTCGCTTCTCACTCTTGTTTTTTCTTTTTCTCACCCATCTTTCTATGATCCCATAATCCCACCTTCATCTCTCTGTTCTTTTTATTTTTTTTTATTTTCACCTATTTTTATTTTTCCCTCTATTTGTTTCATTTTTTTATTTTCTCACTTTTATTCACTTATTTTTATTCATATTATATGGAAAAGTCTGCAATTCCATAATTAGGAGCCATGTTTTACTGTGTGTAGTGGAGATTAAATTAATAAATTTTATAATCCACAAATTAAATGAATTTGAACAATTAATTATTATTTTTAAATATATTGAATACCTAATAGACTTCATAAATTTAGATCTTATATGAATCTTCAACATCTATATAATACAGCAAGATAGTTTTTGAATTTGTCCTACTAGTACATTTAGACGGCTCAGATCTATTCAAATTATAAAACAACGGCTGAGATATATATTTTTAAAAATATCCTACATATACATTTTCTATTTTCCTGCTTCTCTCTCTTATTTTTTCCTTTTCTCACACATCTTTCTATGATCTTATGATCCCACCTTCCTCTCTCTTTTATTTTTATTTTTTTATTTTCTTCCATTTTTATTTTTCTCTCTATTTGTTTATTTTTTTATTTTCTCCTTTTTGTTCAATATATTTTACACATATTTCCATATAATGTATGTATGCCTGTAATACACTAGGACATTATGGGCATACCTACAATTTCCATGTAATTATATAAACAAAAGAAACATTGTATGTATGCCCGTGAAAATTGTGTTTATACCAGGCACATCTATCTATCTAGCTTTATATTATATAAGCAGAAGGAAGTTTTCATGGGGAGTTTTGTGAGAACTCCAAAATTTTATAATAAATTTGTGATTTTATCAAATTAAAAAATAAATTTAAATAATGTTGGGATTACAATTATATTCTAATTCTAACATTATTTGCACCGTGCCTTCAGGCACGGACATACGCTAGCTTATATATAAGACAATATTCATCGTTAAATGGTTAAATCCTCAATCCAACACAACGACGTTCACGTAGATACACACCCAAAAATTAAAAAAATAAATTAAAAATAACAAAAAAACAAAAAATACAACGATCAATCTTTTGAAATAAACTCTTTCAAATATTAATTATATTGATTTTTCTATTAAACAAAAAATTATAGATTAATTACGCTTAGTATCCTTATATTGTCACTGTAATTTCATTTGGTCTATTTACTTTTAATTGTGACAGTTAACTCCTTACATTTTTGGAATTTTCTTAAGTGTGCAACTTACACCTTACACTTACACTTTTCTGTTTGTCGTCCTGTTTTATGTTTATACCTTACACTTACACTTTTTGTGTTGGTTGCATATGGTGTTCAACCTTAAAGGGTTGCACACCATAACAGAGCCCTATATAAAATTAGCAAATTAAGATTGACTATTTTTCAATATGAATCTAAGTATGACACGACTTAATAATATGAATTATTAGTTATATATTTTAATGTTCACTAAGGGAAGTTACGACGTTTTTTTAATCTTTTATTTAACTTCATCTAACTGAATAAAAAAAAGTATGTAAAATAATAATAAGTCTAATATTTTTTTTCATTTAAGATATATATATATTTTTATTATTGATTTTAGAGTCAATCTAATAAAAAATTATATTAATAAGGTACAATTTTTTTAATTAGAAAAAGACAATTGAATTAAAATCAAACATTTTATGAATAATTTCATTTAGTAGAAATAAATTTTATAAAATTCAACTTATGGAAAAAAATTTAATCTCTCCATACACTTGCTAAGTTAATTTTAACTAAAAGTAAAAGTTTTACATTAAATATCAATCAGACATGAATCAAAATAACATCATACGATAACATGATAATAAATGAATTGAGTTAGTATTGAAGTAATTATAAAATAACACAATATGATACACTTCCATAATTGAGAACTCTAAATTTTATTCAAAATTAGAGGTCCGAGGCGACCGCCATAGTCGCCTCACCCCAAGGCCGGCCCTGGTGCAGCAGTACAAATGCATAATGCAACTCTGATCATGCCTTCACCAGTTGTCCAAAGAAGTTGATGTAAACAAAAGATTGGTAGCTATATACTTTGCTTGAATTATGAGACTAGGCAAAAGATCTTGAATTCAACTATGTGGGTGTTAAAATCTCATCTCACAACCAATCGAATCTTGTCTTCGAGATTCAAAGAACAAAGCCGAAGAGCACGCGGTAGGATAGAGAAGCCCAACACTTGCATACAAAGAGACAACAAACACTGGTAGCTCGTCCACCTGGGACACTCCGATGATCAAGTCAGTCAACTTATCTCACAAAAATATAAACTCAATCACAAAACTCACAAAATAAAATATACCTTAGACCTACGGAATGCCTTCTTTTTATAATGAACCATGCCCACTTTTCCCTAAAAGTCTTACTTCGCGCTAAAAGTCTTACTTCACAGGACAAATTGAGTCCATTCTTATCCAAACAAGTAAGTTAATATCAATTAGCACTCTTTTATTCGAATATATCTGATTCCGATATGATTGCATCGTATCTCGGCGATCTAAGACCACCCAAGTAGCACCTCGGCTAACTACCTAGATCACGTGGACAATCCAAAATATGTCTCCACAAACTATATATACAATGACACCTTTAAGTCAATGCATTGTTGGGTACTAATAAATCTATTCCATCATGGTCTCATTAGTTTCAATATTGTCTCAGTTATTCATAGACTAGATATTAAGTAATTCTATAGGATTTTCCAAATACAAGTGAGGTTAGCTTAGACAGAGTCACAAGAGATTTTTATAATGTTCAAAATGGGCCTTTGTTTGGTTCTTGAGTAAGGAAAAAAAAAAAAGAAGGGGCAAAAACCAGTCAAAGCCCCATGTGCAGATAAACTCAGAGAACATCTAACAAATTTTTTGATTCAAATATCCCGAGTTTCCTGTACCCAGAACTAGGGGTGGGCAAATCCTGGGTTGAATGCGCTCTCGGGCTGAGTTTGCACTACCGAATAAATCACATTGCGGCTGCGGATGCTTACCTAACCAACATTAACCGAACATATTAATCCCAAGCCCATTCCTATTAAAAATAAATTATGAAGCCCACCCATTTAACCAGTATAAATGGGCTTTTTTAAAAAAAAAAAAAAAAAAAAAAAAAAAATTATTATTAAAAACAAATTAAAAATCAAACCGTTTAGCCATTGAGGTGGAAAGTTGACTATACATCAAATATTAACAACAGATCACTAAGGCTCTGGATATGTTACAAGGCTCTTACAAAAATCCTACAAAGAACATTATTAGCAAAAATTTTAAAAACAAAAGATTAACAAAAAAAATTAAAAAGGCTATTTTTAAATCACATTAACAATATAGATGGCAGAAGAAAAGTAAATAACAAAAGGAAGTGGATTACCTCCAATCTATGTTCATCCCCACCTAGAAATAAGGTATTTTAACATTGGTGTAATTTAGGCCTGGTTTGGAATATCTTGAAAAAGATAAAAAGTCAAAAAATTACTTAAAAAGCTAAAAAATTATCACTATTCACAAAAAAAAAATACAAAAAAAATAAATTTACCCAAAAAAATACAATTCAACTTTTTGCTGAAGTGATGGGTTGTTCGCGTGATTGGTCTTGTGTATTGGTCTAGAAATGATTGTCTCTTTCGCGGGCAACCATTTAGACTGTATTGTTTGGCTCATGGGGGCCGCCACAGGTTACATTTTGATAATCTGAACCGTTCAATATGTAGAACTCGTTGAGTAATATATGCCTGCAAAAAATCACGTTGATCGAATATCGCTAACTATTTGATCAAATCAATTTTGTATAAAAAAAAAAGAATGGTGTTGTAGTTAACTGGTGAACAAAAACTAATCCGATCAATATGATTTTATAATGGCATATAGTACTCGACGAGTTCTACATATTGATGGTTCAGATTATCAAAATGAGACTCGTGGTAGGCCCCACAGGCCGAACAATACAGTCCAAATGGTTGCCCGCGAAAGAGGCAATCATTTCCTTATCTCCTATACTTTGCCCAGAAAAAGGTGCCGTACAGCCTATTACACTTCTTCTATACACTTAATTTATACAATTTTTTATTACACATTTTTTTGTAAAAAGATAAAAAGTTAACCCAAACATCCCTCTTTTTTTTCCTTAATTTTTTAGTTCAAAAAAACAAAAAGTACACTTATTTAAGACACCCCATACAACTTTCATTTCATACACATTTGTTAAATTTTAGAGTTGCGATTTCACCTTACATCCATCATTTTTTTTTATAATAGGCTTATTTGGTGAAGCTTTTCTAAATTCGAAAGTTAATACTCTCCAAAGCATAAGCTGAAAATATTATTTTTTAACTTTTCGATATTTAACTCCCCCCCCCCCCGGCGCAAACATATTAAGCTATTTATACTTCATGATTTATTAACAGAAGCTATGTTGATAAGACTGATATTGATTTATACTTCATTATTTATTAACAGAAGCTATGTTAATAAGACTGATATAGATTTTCGAAAAGAATAAGAAAAAGACAAAAATGATCGCATGAGTTGTACCAAACAAGGCAATAAGAGCATCTTTAATTCTAAACCCTTTTTTTATAAATTTAAATGTCACACCCCTAACCCGCACTTAAAAGGTTTGGGCATGACCTAGTCAGAAACAGACAGATTGACCTGTTATGAATGACATTTGGGGCCTGAGCGGAAGCATTAAATTTGAAACAACATGCAGACACATCCATTGAGCAACTACTAAAAAGCCAGGACCATCTTGAAATTCAACATAAAGTGAATGTGCAATTTACAAATCAATTTGGGCATACAATACAATAATCTTGACCCGACAAAACATGGGTACAAAATTGTAAGGACTAGTAGGTCTAGCATGTAAGGGTTCCTGGTTGTCCTTAGATTGACAAAAGATACATGAAACAATGCTAGACAAAATTGAATAAGACAAGCTCGTGAATAATAGTACTTAAACGATTAAATCATAATATACATTTACCAAATTTAAATGTAAGTCGATAGGGTTTTGCCTTTAGAATGGCTCTTGGCCTATTACTATGTATATCTTTTCAACATTCCATTTCTAAATCAATACATAAGTTACTACCATAATTGATACATAAATGTATATTTAATGCACTATTACTCATAGTGTTGTGGTGGCGTACTAGTTCTGTGCCTTGTACACAATAACTGATAAATTAGTATTCTTCCTTTTTAACTCCTTAAGAAGTCATTCCATGTCTCACCACATTTCTTACGAATTTATAACCATCCTAAACTCATTAGAAAAATATTCTAAAAACACACACATTTTCTTCTATCAAAGAGCTCGTGATTTCATGACCGATTTCAACCTAAAATTTAGCAACCAAACCTCATTTTTCATGCAATCAAAGGTTAGACTAATGCAATACTTCAACCTAACAACACCATAACATGGTTTCTACTTTGATTATGACAATTTAAACTAACTTAGAGGCTTCAACAAGCCATCACTTTCTCAAATTCCATTCTACATTCAAGTTAACATATTTCCATAGAATGATGACATAAAACCAAGGTTTGAAGTATAAATTCATACATCACTCAATTAAAGTGCCAAAGTAGACAATTATTGAGAAACCCTCATAGATCAAACATATATTATCCATGAACCAAACACAAACATCATTTCAACTCCTAAGTTACCACAATAAGAGAACTTGAGTTACCTTGAATTTAATCACACAAATCTAACAATTTTGCCAAGCTTCCTTGGTGAATCACGTTTTCCCCCAATTCTTCCTCTTCACTCTCTCTTTTTTCTCCCTTAGAGTCTCACGTTTTTGATCATAGGCTCAAATAAGTCTTAGAGATAAATATAAACATAAAGAAGCATATAAGACGAAATTCAATCGAAATGGAAATTTAAAAATCCCATTAGTGCTTAAAAATCATGTAGATTCCAAATATCGAATCAATTTAAAATTAAGTCTCTAAGGTGTCCAATTTGATTTAAATAATTCAAGTGTAATAATGTTCTAACTCAGCAGATAGAGATCCATATTTCTAAGTTCAATTTACCACACTTTCACATAAAATTTCACAATAGGCATTCAAAGACTATTACATTAAGGGTTGGTTAAAAGTAGAGAGGTGATGTGATGGAAAAAAGATAAAAAGATAGATTATATAGTAGATGCCAAACTAAGCCTAAATTTAATAAAAAAGTGTTTTAAAAATCATTTCTAATTCTTTCATCAAATGTTTATCAAATTAATAGAGAAATATTTTTTTATCAAATTGAAAATTCAAAAATATAAAGTATTGGAGATTTTTTTTTTTTTTTCATTCAATTTGGTCAAAAGGATAAGAGGAGAATTTGAAAATATTTTTATGAAAATTTAATAAAGAATTGGAGTATTTCATATAAGGACAAGTTTTTTACTCAATTTTGGAATTAATTTAAATGAAGAAAAAGAAGTAGCAAAGGGTTGGAGATAGGGGTGGCTCTGGCCCTGATGACTTGCATATCTCACCCAATCCGATATTCTTAAGATTTGGAAAAAAAAATTTAGTCCATAGAATCGGGCCAGTCTAAAAATTTCAGCCCATTTAATTTTCTGGTTAGGCTTGTTAGCCCAATCCGACCCAATCCAACCATTTATAGAATATTAATTTTAGTTTTTATAATATTTAGGCACAAAATAAACTAGAAAAAAATAAAAATAAATGAGTAATTCTGGAGATTTAATATTTTAGACTCACATAATATGACAAAGGAGTTAAGCCTTATATTATTAGATGCGTAACAAATTAGAAGTTTAATATATATATATATATATTACCACATTATTATAGGTTAAATTGTAAAAGTTTTTATTAGTCTCAAATAATTTTTCAAAATGAATATATACTTCTCTCTAGAGTTTAAATTAAAACATTCAAAAAAATTATATTTATTTTACAATTAAATTTTGTTAATGTTCTGGATAAACTAAAATTTGAATTTAGTTTGTCCACCTTTTGGAGATGCTCTCAGGTACAACAAACAGAACTAAAATTTGAGGATAAAATCAAGATTTTAAGCATCATAAGGGGTTATTGAAAAATTGTCCAATATTTAATTTTAAAATCTCGAGATTAGTTGAGATACGCACATTTAACCTCACCATCCAGTTTATGAAAAAAAAAAAGAACAAAAAAAAGGGGACAAATTATGTTGATTGTCCCAATATTTTGATCATCATGTCATTTTGACCCTTATAATTTCAATTAGCTCGATTTGATTTTAAATTTATGATTTTGTTTTCATTTATTCTAATTGATCATTTTTCGTCAAAAATACTGATGATGTGATCAATTGTACCAAATTTATACAAAATATAAAATTAAGAGTAAAAATTGAACTAATTAAAAATGTAGAGATCAAATAACACAAATAACAAAATGTAAAAACGCACCCTAAAGTTGTGTTTGGTAAAGCTGAAAACTAAATATTAAAAATTAAGTATTGAAAATTAAATGTTGAAAATTTAAGCTAAAAAATTGTTTGATAAAAATTTAAATGCTGAATTAAAAATAAGTTGTTTGATATGTATAGAATCAAATTTATTATTTATTATTTTCAAATTGTATATTTTAATTTTTATATTGTGATGGTGGTAGTAGTAGTAGCGATGGTGTGACATTGATGGTAATGGTGATGGTAGTGGTGGCGGCGATGGCGGCAACATAGTGGTAGTAATGATAGTAGTGATAGCAGTAGAGTTGATGGTGGTGGATGCATAACAGTGGTGGTAACAGTAGTGATGATAGTAGTAATAAAATGATAATGGTAATGTGAGTGGTGGTAATAGAAGCAGTGGCATGGTAGTGGTAGTGATGGTAATAACAGTGGTGGTGGTGGTAATAATAATGAGTTTATAATAATGTATATTAAATGTAGCACCATCGTATTGATATTTATGTTTAATATTTATAAATTAAGTTAAAATTAAATAAATTTAATATAATTTAAATTTTTCACAAGCTTTAATTTATTTTTTTGAAAATATTTAAATTTTTGAATGGTATCAATTAAAATTATGAAATGAATTTAATTAATTAGTATAGAATAAGGTCAAGTTTGGAAAGTCTCAAAAAAGTCAAAAAGATTACTCAAAAAATTAAAAAGTTATCACTATTCACCAAAAGTCAATAATTACGGCTGCACAACTCCTAATTCTAATTTTCCCTTACAAATTAATTTTTACAATTTTTTATTACACATTTTTTCATAAAAAATTAAAAAATTAACCCAAATATTTATATTTTCAATCTCAACTTTTTAATATAAAAAGATAAAAAATACACTTATTTAAGACAGCTTAAACAACCCCTAAATACTCAATCCTTAAAACTTCCGCTTCACCTATATTCCTGTCGGTCGGGCCTTGTAGCAGTACCATAGGCCCAGATGGAGGTACCCTAGGCCCAGATACCGAGCCCAATCCCAGTGGTTATATGGTGTGGTGTGGACTTGGTAGTCCCGCTGGTCTGTATTGTTCTGTTCTTACGCAAAACAGACGATACTACCAGACTCCCAATCCCAGATTCATTCAGCAGCATGCCTCGCAAGTACCGGGACGAATCCAGTGATGAAGACGACGATAATGATGGTCGTCGTTACAGTCATAACAAGAAGAATTCCAGATCCAACAGTCGTCGAGATCGGAAGGAATCGAATGGAAGCTCTGATGATGAGGATGATGATGATGGCAGGGTCAACTTAAAGAGACAAATTAGTATGCGAGATACAGAGATAAATAATAATAGGTATGCAACAAGAGTTCTATTGAGGAGGATGTGAACTTAGAGATAGAAATGATAGGTATGAGCAGGGTTCGGATGATGATGATGATGATAGGAGAGAAAGAGGTAGGCGAGATAGAGAGAGAGAGAAGGATGAAAAGGGTTCTGATGAGGATGGCAAGGTAGTGAGAGAAAGAGGCAAGCCAAATAGAGAGAGAAACAATAGGCATGAAATCGATTCCAATGGAGATGATGGGAGGAGGGTAGAGAGGGAAACAGGAAAGAGAGATAGAGACAGACTGGATGATAGGTATGAAAATGGGCATAGGCGGCGAGACGGGCATTCAGAGAGAGACAATGAAAGGGAAAGGAGGCAGAGGATTGAATTTCAAGATGGTGATGGTGATGGTGATGGTGATGGTGAAAAGGGGCATAGAAAGAGAGAAGTTGAAGAGGTTCACACAAGTAAGGATGGTTGGCATTCACGTCGAGATATGCAGGATGAGGATGATAGTAGGGATGGGCGGAGCAAGCGGTCTGCACGTCAAAGGGATGGGGAAGTGTGTGATGATTATGAGAAAGATGGGAGGAGAAGAGGTACAAGGGATGATGGGATAGAAAGCACAGAAGAGAGAAGGAAGGGAATGAGGGTCGCCAAGATAGCGGGCGTTTGAATAAGGATAAGGATAAGGAGGAGATGGGAAGGTGAATGAAGATTTAAAATTGCAAAAACAGTCGACATTGCAAGGAGGAAACTTGAATGGAGACTCGGCCAATTTAGGGAGAAGTGGAGGGGTGTACGTACCGCCTTTCAAGCTGGCCCGGATGATGAAAGAGGTTTAGGACAAGAGCAGTGTTGAGTATCAGCGATTGACATGGGATGCTCTCAGGAAGAGTATAAATGGACTGGTCAATAAGGTGAATTCAACCTATAATTCCTGAACTTTTTGCAGAGAATTTGATCTGGGGAAGGGGTCTCTTTTGTCGGTTATGTGTGAAGTCTCAAATGGCTTCTCCACGTTTCACAGATGTTTTCACCGCATTGGTTGCTGTGGTAAATACTAAGTTCCCAGAAGTTGGTGATCTTTTGTTGAGGAGGATAATCTTACAGCTCAAGCGAGCTTACAAACGTAATGACAAGGTGTGAATTTGCTCTCCTTTTTGTCGTAACTTGCTGTTTCACTAGTTTAATTAGTTTTCTCATGCTTTGTTGGTATTTCTTATTGATAGCCCCAATTGTTAGCTGCTGTTAAATTCATAGCACATCTAGTGAACCAGCAAGTGGTTCATGAGCTTGTCACTTTGGAGCTGCTCACACTTCTGCTAGACAAACCTACGGATGACAGTGTTGAGGTAGCAGTGGGTTTCGTGACTGAATGTGGGTCAATACTTCAAGACCTTTGCCCCTGAGGGTTGCACGGTGAGTTTTCCATTAGTATTAGATGTTAATAATTCACTATGGTTTAAAATTATGGGTTTCTTTGTTTTCCATTATAATGCTGTTTTGAGCTGTTAGATGTTTTGATATATTCGCTGCTTTTCCTCCATTTTGGTGTAGTTTTGTTACACCCCAAAAGCAATCAATTATATTTAACATAAAGAAAGGCATATAACCATCGAAGAAGTAATAAAAAATTTCTTGTTTGTTTCAAATGCATTTGTGAAATCATTGGTTCAATGGTAAAACCTTGACCTAATAACTTGAAGTTCGGGGTTCAAGTCATGGGGCAACCACTTTGTGCACTATGCCATAAGTTAGGTATGTGCCTAATCTTTTCCCTCCCAAACACACGTTAATGTGTACTAATTGGGCCTCGTTCAAAACTTGGGTTCGAGTCTCCATTGTCTCTTATTGGGATTAAACATATTTTTTAATCAAAAAAATGTGTACTAATTGGGCATTGTTTTTTTTTTTTTTCCAAATACATCTGTGAAATCATGTCTTCCCACCACCTAAAGCAAACCATTATTATTATTATCTATGTATATAATCTTTACTTTGGCCATTTGTGTTATGGCCGCTCTGCCATGGAAATTAATCGTGAATCTTTTGTTTAGAACGTGTCCCTTGTGAAATCTTTTGTTTAGAATATGTCCTTAGTGTGTTCTCAACGTGTCCTTGGTGTGTCCCCATGTTTTTCTAATTAAAAGTAAAGCATCATCTTAAATATCAAAATCCAACAAAAACATAAGACACCATACAATCCAATAGTCACACTAGTTGGAGTCCAATTTTAACAATCCAATAGTCATTTCCAGTTGTTTAGATTATTCCGACTACATCCGTATGATTAGAATTTGCAAATTACTTTATGCAAATTTGCAAATTACTTTTTGAAAATTTGCAAATTTTATTTGAAGATTAGAAGATAAATCACTGGCTAACATAAACAATTTCTTTCAGCCATAGTTTCCAAAACTTAACAAGTAAAACTATGAAAATTGGAATATTCAAATGCAAGTCCTACTAGCCTCACAAGATTTGTGAGAGTTAGTTGATCGAGGATATGTTGAGCTAGCTACTTCTGAAGATGAAGGGAAGTTAAATGAAACTTAGAAGATGGCGTTAAAAGATTCAAGGTAAAGAGATAAAAAGACCTTGTACCTATTCTATCAAGGCATTGATGAGTCAAGCTTTGAGAAGATTTCAGCAGCAACAACTTCTAAAGAGACATGAAGCATTCTTCGTAATTCACACCGTGGAATTGAGAAGAAGATTAGAGTTTGACTCTAGATGTTATGAGGTGAATTCGAGATGTTGCATATGAATGACAATGAGTCAATTTCTGAGTACTTCAATAGAACATTGAGAGGGAAGATTTGCATCGGGCAGTACGGCCGAGTTGATACAACGTCAGACTTGACGGACTACATGACGCCGAGCAAAGGCCTCTATTGACGGAGATGTTGATCGCATGCTCTTACTGGCCGTCTAGCTCAAGTTAGCGGATGACGACCGAGTTAAGAGGTAGCCCGAGCTACACCTTGGGTGCGATCAGGGCCGATACACCCTGAACCGATCAACCAATAAAGATGGCTTCGTGTGACCGAGATTGGAGATAGAACGGTTGGTGGGATCATGATGAACCGATCAAGGATAGTTCGCTTAGCCCCAAGTCATGACCCATGCATGTGATGGCCATTTCTCACAAGTGTTAGGCGGTCGTGATACCTCGGTTAGGTGTGCCACCTAGGCCAATGGCGTGAGGAGAGGACATCCGCTCCACGCGCGCCTCAGGTGGAAGGACAAGACCTTTACAGCGTAAGGTGGTGAGGCGAAACGCCACAGAGGTAGTTGCCAACCTAGAAATAGGAGAACGTTGGAGGTACGGAATCCACTCTCACAAACACACTCTTCTCATTGTCTTCTTCCTTAGAGAACTGACTTGATCGTCGGAGGTTCTTTCCGGCACACCACCACCGGGTAGCTCACCATTTTTGTATTGCAGAGATAGACGCCGTCACGGAAGCAGCGTTCAAAGGCGACGGAGCAAAGGATATTTCGCCGAATTTTTATATTCAACCCTTGTTCTTTAAGCTTTTTCGACTATTTCCATGGCCAACAATGACGAAGTTCTCGATGGTGTCACTCGAGTATGTCAGAAGGCCTCGAATGTTCCATGGCGGGCTTGAAACTTAGACAAACGTGGGAGGAGTTAAGGCCGATGCGGGGAGTCGTGGCGCTGGAACACAAACTCAAAGACCAAGACGCCCTCATTCGCAAGATGGCGGAGATAGAGCGCAGATTAAGGAAGGGTGTTCTTTGGAGAGGGCAACCTCGGTGAGCACACCCTCCTCATTCTAGGAGAATGACTCGCTCCATCCCAGCTATGGGGTTGAAGATTCGACCAAGAAGCGGGTCCACTTACCATCTCGCGCGCGATCTTCTTTCTCCACACGTTACTTGAGGATGTGTTGGAGAAGGAGGCTCAGAGAGTGCAGTAAAGAGGTGGTAATGCGCCCCAAAATGATAGCCCTGCGTTGGAGGACAACGCCGTTTTCCGGAGATCGAGAGCACACCACGGATTCCACCAAAGTTTACTTTCGGATCCGTACATGCATGTGAGTCATCAAGCTTGGGAGAGTTGGGCTTGAAGTGGTTGAAGGCTCAGTATAGGATTCAAGACCAACACTCGAATCCGAAGGAGGTCGACCATCTCTGGGCGTCAAGATGGAATCTGGGTGTTGACAACAAGATCCCTACCAATCTAGCGATCACTGCGAGGTCTCCGGACATCTATGGAGTCATTGATGCGGATCAATGAACACATCCGTATGGAGGATGCCACCTCCGAAGACTAATCCAGATCAGTGGACCAAACCGCGATGACGGAATTACCACGGTCTTCAAAATCCCCATCTAAGATTGAACCTTTTGTCGGATAGAGGGCCACTCAGGAGGAATTGGTTGGGCACCTTGACCAATACATAGAGGCAATCAACGTCATCATCATTGAGCGAGCTTGGGGATGATCAAGAAAGTGCTCGTGAAGAAAGGAAGACCGAGGAGAAGGGCGCCCTTTCGTTCTCGACCAAAGACACAGAAAGATGTCGGTGGTGACCCAAAGATTTTGATATCAAGAGAATATTGGGGAGTTAAATAATGTATTATCGTTCAAACAAATGAAGTTAGAAGACAAGGATTTGGCTCTGCAACATCTCCTTTCGGAAAGATTATTTAAGCAAGTAGAATGGTGCTCAAAGTGCCATCGACTTACAATTTGATCTGGGCAGAGGTTGGGACCTTCCACCAAGTCAGGCAAATAGAAGTGGGGAGACGGTGATGGCCAAACAATGCTAAATGGCCCAAGGGTTTGTCCAAATGATCGAGGAGGAAAGAGGTCCTCGAAGAAAAAAATCGATCGAAGATTTGGTGGAAGTGCGCATTGATGAGAACGACCCAACTAAGTTCTTCCTCTTGGGATCATCTTTGTCTAGCGCCGAATGGTCGAATTATGTCAATTTCTTGGTTTCCAACTTGGAGGCTTTTGCATGGACGCCTTACGATATGCTTGGCGTCGACCCAAGCTTCATTTGCCACAATGTCTTCCAAGTGGTGGTGGAAGAAGTGAAGAATTATAGAGAATACCCTCGGTGGATATCTAACACGGTGGTGGTCCCTAAGAAAGGATAGCTTTGGACTTAACGGCCATCGGAGGTTTAGCTTCTTGGATGCATATCGCGGTTATCATCAAATAGCCATGTAGAGATCACGTCGTTCACCATCCGCTACAAGGTCATGATTGAAGAATGGGGCAACCTTTGGATGGTAACAAAATGTTAACAATGGAGGCCTATATCGACGATATGGTGGTAAAAAAAAGTCTAAATGTTTGCCATACTTAAACATCGGAAAGTTCAATACAAGAGTTGGAGCACCGAACTCCACAAAGGGCGTGCAACATTTTTTCTTCAAAACTTTGAAGTCCAAATTCTTGATGAAGAGGACTTAAAAGCGTATCTCTCCTCGATTTTGGTCACACCTAAGGCATCACCTACCAATCTTCTATGTAAGCAAGACCAAGATATCTTCCTTGGAAAAAGCCTTGATGATGGCATCAAGAAAGCTAGCGCACTATTTTCATGCCCATACAATAGTAGTGTTAAATGGGCGTGGAATTGGGCGACGACATCATCAAGGCTCAAGCACTAGTGGACTTTGTGGCGGAGTTTGCCGCACCAATTGATTTGGTTGGTGCGGTTGGCACGACCCATGGTTTAGTGTTGGCTATGCAAAGCACATTGTTGGAAGGTGAACCCAACCAAGACAAGAAAGAATGAACCAACCAGGACTTGGATTTGAGGAGTTCCCAAAATCCTCGATTGTTGGGAAACTCTAACTTCACATCGAGCAAGCAATGGACTAAAGGCAAGAGATGAAAGAATCGTGAAGAAATCAAGAAATTCGATAAGAGTGGAACAAATCACTTGCCTCGATGATAGAGTTTTACCTCGGCCAAGCATTAAAGAACGAAACAATCTTGGGACCTTCTGGATGGACCCCATCATCGCAAAGATAGAATTCTAAGAAAAGCGGTTTTGGCTCTCACCTTAGAGCCTTGTACAAGAAGTCTTTCATCTAAGGTGGAAGCTTTCCTCTATGAGATCCATGAAGGCATGGGGTAAATCACTAGCATACCGAGCAATCTGAAATATGTTAGAAATGTCGAAATTTGCTCATGCTCTCCTTACAAGTCCTGTTTGCACTTTGGGGTTTGGATATTGTAAGTTCTTCATCGCAGCCATTAGCGACCATAAAGGAAAAGGATGTTAAGAAATTCGTTTGGCAAAATGTGATCACTCGCTTTGGCATACATCTCGGATAATGGCACTCAATTCGATGGAAAACTCTTAATTTTGCGAAGAGTTGAAGATCGAGTTCTACCTATCAAATGGTCAAGTGAAGGCCTCAAACAAGACCATAATGTGCTATGGGCATACCGCGCCAAGGCGGAGAGACACCATTCGCTTTGGCCTATGGTATGGAAGCCATCATCCCATTAGAAATTGGCATGCCAACCATCGAACAATGAAGCCGTGGCATTAGGATCTTAAGAAAGACGAGAGCGCATTAATCCACATAGCGGCCTATCGGAACTCTCTAAAAAATACAACAAGGCTATTCAAGATTGGGGATTGGGTCTTAAAGGAAAGTGCTGATCCTGGCGAAGAAAGCTGCAAATTGGGAAGGACCATACAAGGTGGTTGGTCTCGGCACATACCATCTGGAAGATTTAGATGGCCATGGAATAACCTTAAGGTCTTTTACTTTTGAAATGTAATTTGCTTATGTTGTTTAGCTTTTCTAGACCCCTAGCCCTTTGGCACTTGATGTAAAAGATAGCAATATTTTTGTAATGAAAATTAGTCCTCTTCTTGTTTGGTATTATGTTTGTCCAATGATATAGCAAGACACAAAAGGCAATTATGGATGCCAGGGGCAAGAAGACCGACTTTTTTCCTCAGTTTGCCTATGGAGCAATGCGCATTAGGGTTTTGTTGGAATGTTGGCGGCATGTCCAACCTAACTACAACATTGGTGTTTTGACCAATGTAGGGAATGATTTTGCTCGGCCCATTTAACATATTGGTGTCTTTGATTTGAAATTGGCAATGTTGGTGTCTTAAAATATTATCGAAAAAAAAAACTGGAATTACAAAAGTGGATTTTGGTCATTTTATTTGGAAGTGCAACTGCTAGTCCAGGTTAGATTACGTTTGAGTTGATGATAATGGATTATCAGCGTTTAAACCAACAAATGCATAGGAAGCAAAAGTTGAAGTTTCATTGATAAAAGGAAATTGATTTACATGGCAAAACAAAGCAAAAAAAAGAAGAAAAACAAAAACAAAGAGGATAGAAAGTGAAGGAAATTTTCAATCTAGAGCGAGGTTTTGCTAATAACCTCGATCAATGACTTCTTGATTTTCGCATCTTGGGATGCCTCCTTCCTTGCCTCGCAATTAATCGGTTGGCGTTGGCGTATTCGGCGGGTTGATGAATATGGCCAACTTTCTTGTTTTCTCATATCCACGGTCCTCATCATCGACCGCCTTGTCGAGCTTCGATAGCATCCTGCGCGGCCTTCAACTTTGATATCTCGGCCTTGTGGGCCTCATTTTCAGCCATGGTCTCATGAAGACTTTTGATCATGCAAGATAATTCTTTAACTAATGCGATCATTAGGATTGAACCGAGAAAAACCGAGCAATTCAAAAATATAAAAGAACTTACGGACGATGGATTTGGGAAGGATTAGCCCTTGGTCATATTGAAGCCAAGGAGTAATCATATCGTATTTGAACTGCCCTTGATTTAAGCAACCTCGGTCGAATCTTCATCCTCCTTCCTCGGCCTCTTCTTGGATCGTTGTTTGGGGTGGTGGATGCCTTTCTCCCGGTTATCATGAACTTAAGATTTTTGCCATTTCCGGTGGAAGAGTCGGATTTGATTTTGGGGATGTGGTGCTTGGTAGTGATAAGTTTGTTTTTGAAGCTTCGAAGAACTCGGATGGCCTCTTGATTGGCACAGTGGTTATCTAAGGTACTTATCTGCGAAAAAAAAAAAAAGTGTTAGGCGTGCAAAATAACAATAATGAAATAAGAAAATAGCTAAAATCTTTCCTAATGTGTCCTCGTAATTCGGACACCCATCGTTGGCTTCCTCGTAGTTTTGCTTTCTTTATCTTAAAAATCCTCCTTATTTTATTGATGGAAAATTGAGATTGAGACCGAGCCCATTTATTATCTTGAATGTGTTGGTGGAGACTTGGGTTGGGCAAAGCCTAACAATGGAAATGACCGTGAAGTCCAAATCTCCCCATGGTGTGTCTCCTTTCAGCTCTATGATGGCGAGAATGTTGTACTCCTTTTGAAACTCCGCCATTATTTGCCCATCTCTCTTAGTTCTATTTGGTGTATACCACGGTCAAAAATGTTGGTGTGTTTGCTCGATATTTGAGCTCCACCAATTATATCCTATTTGTTCTGCATGATGAAAATGAAGGGTTTTGGTGTTTTGATCGACAAGTCCTCAATTCTCCTAGTTCGGTTCTAGTTCGGTTGAGACCTAATGATGGATCCGGTTGATCCTTCAGTTGAGGTTTAAGGCGGAAGGTGTTTGATCTAATGGGTATCCGGTTATTGTTCTACAAGGATCTAAATGGCTGTTCATCAAGAACAAATGTTCCTAGGGTGTGCGGGCTCTAAACAAAGAGAGGTAGTCACAAACAAGAAGTACCAAATGGCATAAAAATAAATAGAAAATCGCAAAGAGCATGAAAAAATTGAAAATGCAATGAGGGAAGAAACTTACGAGAAGGTGGACCTCGAGAGCTGCTAAAATGGACATGAGCAAGGAGAGGGTTTCTAGGGTTTGAGCTTGAGGAGGAGATGAATAGTGAAGGGTCTAAACCTATGGGGTTTATTGATGGAAGACCAGACCTCGATGGGGGAGGTAATACATTTCCCCAATCAATGGTAAACCCGATCACGATAGCTCGGATGGGTTTAAGGGGCAATTGAGAGGAAGATTCGAGTTGATACAACGTCGGACTACAAAGGCCTCTATTGACGGAGATGTTGTTAGCGGATGTGATCGAGTTAAGAGGAGCTACACCTTGAATCGATCAACCAATAAAGATGGCTTCGTGTGACCAAGATTGGAGATAGAACGGTAGGTGGCCGGTGCCTCGCAATCGGCTGATCATGATGAACCTATCAAGGAAAGTTTGGTCGAGCTTCGCTTAGCCCCAAGTCTGACCCATTTAGGTGCATGTGATGGCCATTTCTCACAAGTGTTAGGCTAGTCGTGATACCCCGGTTAGGTGTGGCACCTAGGCCAATGGCGTGAGGGAGAGGACATCGGTGGAAGGACAAGACCTTTACAGCGTAAGGTGGTGAGGCACAATCTTGGGCTGCATGGCCAACCTAGAAATAGGGAGAAGGGCGAACGTTGGAGGTACGGAATCCACTCTCACAAACACACTCTTCTCATTGTCTTCTTCCTTAGAGAACTAACTTGATCGTCGGAGGGTCTTTGCTCACCATTTTGTGTTGCGAGATAAGGATATTTCTCCAAACATTGACCATTGTTAATCAGATTAGAAGATATAGAGAGAAGATGGAATCTTTTCAGGTGATTGAGAAAATTCTATGATCACTCAGTCCAAAGTTCGAGCACATGGTTGTAGCAATAGAAGAGTTAAAGTATCTCAGTGCTTTGACCAACGATGAGTTGATGGGTACATTGGAGATCCATGAACAAAGAATCAACAAGAAGACTCCCTCAAGTTCTCTAGAGCAAGCTCTTCAATCAAAGCTATCCTTCAGAGATGACAGAAACGAGCAAAGGGGGATGTCACAAAGAGGCCGAGGAAGAGGCTGTAGTTACAATAACCGAAGGTCTGGTTTTAGAGGTAGATGCGGAAGAGGTTTGCTCCTAGAGGAAGAGAAGAGGAAGAGGAGGTGGTTTCAACAATCGACCAGGAATTGACAAGAGCAATGTTCAGTGCTACCATTTCCACAAGTTCGGGCATCACAACAATGCATGCCAAAGTAGAGCAACAATAAAAGTTGGAGAGCAAGTAAATTTTGTCGAGCAGGAGACAAACAAAGCCGAACCTACAGTCCTGTTTGTCCATCATGGCGATGCTGACAACCAAAACAATGTTTGGTATCCAGATTCTGGAGCCAGGAAGTGGTAAAAGAGAGGTGTTCATCGAGCTTGACAAGACTATACAAGCACAAGTCTAATTTGGTGATTCCTTAAAAACTCTAGTGAAAGGAAGAGGTAATGTTTTGATCAAGCTCAATAATAGAGATCATGATTATATCTCCAATGTCTATTATGAACCTGCCATGAAGAACACATTTTGAGTATGGGACAACTCCCAGAGAAAGGATATGATATTAGCATGAAAGATTGTCATCTTACCATCAAAGGCAATCATGGTAATTTGATTGCTTGGGTGAGAATGTCCTAAAATCGGATCTTTGCTTTGGACATCCAACATGATGTTGCCAAGTGGTTTTGAGTGCCATCATCAAAGACAAAGACTGGCTATGGCACTTGAGGTTCGGACATCTCAACTTTGGAAGCTTGGAGCTGTTGTCAAGCAAGATTATGGTGAAAGGCCTCCTTCATGTTGCTCATACTAATGAAGTTTGTGAAAGTTGCATTCTTGGCAAGCATCACAGAGCAAGCTTTGCCAAAGAAGTAAATTGGAGAGCGTCAAAGCCGCTATAGCTAGTACACACCGATGTGTGTGCTCCATTGAATCCAATGTCAAATGGACAAAATAGATACTTCCTCACATTCATTGATGACTACAGCAGGAAGACATAGGTGTACTTTCTAAAAAAACAAGTCAGAGTTGTTCAACATCTTCAAAGAATTCATAGCTTTTGTTGAGAAGCAAAGTGGCTACTATATCAAGATGTTACGATCAGATCAAGGTGGAGAGTATACATCTGATGCTTTCGAGAATTTTTGCAAATAGCATGGAATTAAGCATCAAACAACACCATCCTATACACCACAATTGAATGGTGTTGTTGAAAGAAAGAATTGTAAGATTTTGGGTATGACAAGGAGCATGTTGAAAGGAAAGGGATTGCCTAAACAATTTTGCGCTGAAGCTATATCATGTGCTGTGTATTTACTGAATAGATGCTCAACCAAAAGCCTTCGCTCTACGACTCCAGAAGAGGCATGGAGTTCACACAAGCTAAGTGTCAACCATCTCAAAGCATTTGGTTGTATTGCATACACAAAGATTCCAGAAGCAAGAAGAACCAAGCTTGATGACAAGGGATATAACGGCTTGGGTCAGTGTTTTGAAAAGCATGTCTAAGCGCGCGCCTAAGCTCGAGGTGAGGTGAGGCGCATCTCTATGCCTCATGCATAGCAAGGCGAGGCGACGTAAATGAGGCACAGGTGAGGCGATGAGGAGGGCGCTTTATTCTGAGGCTCAAGGCGAATGCCTTTTAAACCAGCGTTTCTTCCTCAACAGCCCCATCTGGTTTATTGTGTGGATATCCACATGGAATAAAATCTCATTTAAAATATAAAATGATCAAAACGTGGGTCAAAAGAGAAAAAATATTTAAAAAAAAACCCTAATGGAGAAGAAGATGACAATGAGAAAAGGATAACAACGAAGGTTCGACTCCTATTCTTGTCTCCTCTGGTACGACTCTTTCTCTTTTTTCTCTCTGACTCGCCTCCTCTTCTTCTCTTCTCTGATTCGACTCTTCTCTCTCTTCTCCTTTTCTTCTCTTCTCTGGGTCTTCTCTGCCTCTGTTCTACTTTGTTTTTTTTTTTTTTTTTTTTGCTTTATTCTTCTCGTCTTTGATTGTACTCTTCTTCTCTTCTCTCTCTCTCTCTCTCCTCTTCTTCTTCTCTTCTCTCTCTTCTTCTCTGCCTCTGTTCTACTTTTTTTTTTTTTTTTGCTTTACTTTTTTGGTCTTCTCCTCTTTTCCTCTTCTCTATTTTCTCGTCTTCTTCTCTTCTCTCTTATTTCTGGTCTTTTTCTCTCTTTTTTCTACGTTTTTTCTGCCTCTATTTGTTTTCTCTTCTGTTTTGCTTCTCTTCTTGTCTTCTCTGGTCTTTTTTTCTTGTTCTCTGTTTTTTTTCTCCTCTGTTCTTCTTCTTTATGCTCTCTGTTTCTCCTTGGTTTTTTCCCTCCTCAGTTCTGCTCTGTTTTTTTTCTCCTCTGTTTTTTTTCCCTGTCAGGAAAAAAAAATAATAATAAAATGAACACTGAATCAGTGCTTATACTACATATATTTGTTATGTTAAAAATTTTGCCTAATTTATAATTTTGCTTTGCTATTACTACGCGCACATTGCACTTAGGCTATAGGAGACCTTATCGCCTCCGTGCGCCTGGAGCCTTTTAAAACACTGGATTGGGTTATACTCGACCCTTTCATGTTCTTAGATCCGGGATCTGATATTCTTAATCGTTGTCTATATTCCTTGTCTTGTTATTGTTGAGTTTGGAGTTAGTTGTGTTGTAAACAGGTTGGTAGTTCTTTTTTCAAAGGAAATCTTGTCTGTTTTCTTCATGTTCCCTCGAGTGGTCTTTCCTACGCTCGAGCAGTCTCTTGCAGTCTACAAAGCTTTTAGGAAGGGGTCATGGTGCGCTCGAGCTGTGTTTTGGTCGCTCGAGTGGTCGCACTTATTTGTGTCTGACGCTCAATCGGTTTGCATGTATATCAGATCGAGGAGAAGGATTTTTTTGTCACTTTTTCATATGCTCTCTTTAAAATATTTCTAAACGTAATTTCTTCTCTCTCTCTCTCTCTAGTTCTTGGTTTCACCTCTTCTTTTCTTTTATCCTTTGTCCTCCATGTTCCCAATTTTAGTGTCAATCTTTTATCTTGGAGTCGTATTACTCGTGATTTGAATTGTCTTTTCTAGGATTTTATCACAAGGAAGGAGATTGGCAGTGGTAGAGAGGAACATGGTCTCTACATTCTATATCAGATAGACAGACAAATTGGCGCACTCATCTATTTAGTTACCATGTACTAAGGAAGACCTTTGGCTATGGCACTGTCGTTTAGGACATCCCTCTTTTTTACTACTTAAGCATTTACTTCCTTTTGACTTTGAGAAAAATAATTAGTGTGTTTGATTGGTTTTGGGACATAAATTTTCAAAAAAAATTTAGGGAGAGTTTAGAAAGTTTTTTGGTTTGTTTGGTTGTATATTTTGTAAATAATTTTGGAGTATGGGAGTTTGGGATGATTTGATATTTTGTTGTAATTGAATATATGTGTGTGAGAGAAAAAGTGATTGAGAAGGAGAGATGAGAGAAAAAAGTGATTGATTGATGTGTAGGAGAGAGAGTGATTTGGAAATTTTTTTTCCAAAATCACTAAACCAAACAAAATTTTGAAAAATTTTCTCCAAAATTACTCTCCCAAAAACAAACCAAACAAAGCCAACGTGTCTGATTTTCAATGCGAGTCTTGTTAACTTGGGAAACAATATCGAGTTTCTTTTGCTCCTATTAATAAAAGTTCAGTTCCATTTACTTTGATTCATTCCGATGTCTGGGGTCTCTCACGTTTTGTGCCTCTAAAAGGTTAAAAATGGTTTGTTATTTTCATAGATGATTGTTCTAGGGCGACTTGGGTCTATCTGATGAAAGATAAAAGTGAGATATTTTCTGTGTTTCAAAATTTTCATAAAATGATTTGCACTTAATTTGGGGAGGCTGTCAAAATTTTGCATTATGATAATGGGGGAATATATTGACTCTGGTCTTGCCAGTTATTTCGCCACTCATGGCATTATTCATCACACTTCCTGCACTAATACCGCTCAACAAAATAGTGTTGCCGAACGGAAAGATCGTCATCTCCTTGATGTGGCCTGTTGTCTATCCTTTGAAATGCGTGTTTCTAGATCCTATTGGGGGAAAAACGGTTCTCATTGCTACTTATTTGATTAATTGTCTTCCTACCCAAGTCCTTCACAAACAAACACCTATTCAAGTTCTGTCTGGGTCCACCTTTTCTGGGTTCTCCATTTCTCCTAAGACCTTTGGCTGTGTTTGTTTTGTCCATAATCATTCACCCCCTCATGCTAAATTGGATCCTCGGTCTTTTAAGTGTGTTTTCCTGGATTCTCTGCCACACAAAAGGGTTATAAATGTTATTATCCTCCTACTCGTAATGGTTTGTCTCCATGGATGTCACTTTTTTCGAGCCTCAGTCTTACTTTCTACCCTCTCCAGTGTCTCAGTCATCCCTTTAAGGGGAGCCTTGATGTGAAGAGATTCCTGTTCAACTTCCGCCAGTGGTTAAACAAATAGAGGATGATGAGCCAACAGGAGTTGACGCAGGCAAAGTTTATGTCAGGGACAAAGACTGACAACAAGTCACCTGGATGCAAGAGACTACTTTCCCTCCTCTATTGCCAACTACTTCTTCAGATGAGTGTCCAGAGTCACCCCCCTCTCTTGAGAGTCCAGGTAATTCTGATCCTAGTGTTTCTGTTGTTGAGTTTTCAGATCTTGATGTTCCCATTGCTAGTAGGGAGGGGGTTAGGTCATTACTCAGCATCCTATTACTAATCATGTCTCTTATTCTAATCTGTCTCCCTCATATAAAGCCTTTCTGTCTCAATTTCTTCTGTGAGTCTGCCTAACAATTTTCAAGATGCTCTCTCTATTTCTGAATGGAAACATGCCATGATGGAGGAGATGAGAGCTCTTAGCATGAATGGCACTTGGGAGTTAGTGGAGTTACCTAGAGACAAACATCCAGTTGGGTGTAAGTGGGTGTACACTGTCAAACACAATGCAAATGGTTCCATCGAACTGTACAAGGCAAGACTAGTTGCTAAGGGCTTCACTCAGACTCATAGAGTAGATTACCAGGAGACATTTGCCCCAGTTGCTAAGATAAACTGTGTAAGAATACTACTCTCTCTTACAGCAAATTTGGATTAGCCACTTCATCAATTTGATGTGAAGAATGCATTCCTTCATGGAGACCTAGAAGAAGAGGTCTATATCGATATTCCCCTTGGTTTTGAGGATGCTAAGTCCAAAGGTAAAGTGTACAGGCTCTGGAAGTCACTTTATGGGCTAAAGCAGTCGCCTAGGGCGTGGTTTGAACAGTTTGCTCAAGCTATGTTGAGATACGGGTTCAAGCAAAGTCAAGCTGATCACACCTTATTTATGAAACACTCCTCACATGGTAAGACCACAACTTAGATTGTTTATGTTGATGATATTGTTCTGACAGGGTATGATGTTGCGGAAATCCCTTAGTTGAAGGAATACTTGGCCAAGGAGTTCGAAACCAAAGACTTGGGTCATTTGTAGTGTTTCTTAGGCATTGAAGTAGTTTGGTCCAAGGATGGTATCTTTATACGCCAGAGGAAGTATGTCCTTGACTTGCTAAAGGAAATTGGGATGCTTGAAGGTAGACCATGTGATACACCTCTAGAACCGGGCCAAAAACTAAATAGTTGTTTGGCATGTGCTAAAATAGCTAATGTTATTTTAGCACATTATCCTATTTAGGTCACAATCATTTTATTTAAGTCATATCACCTCTCTACCACATCATTTCAAATCCAATCCATATTTTACATTTTTTTTATAAAAAGTCAAAAAGTATACTAATCTAGCACTTCCTAATGAACTCCTAAGTGAGAATCAAGGGGGAGAGCCAGTGGACAGGAGGAGATATTAGAGACTAGGGGGTAAGCTCGTATATTTATTCTACTTACGTCCACACATTGTCATTGCAGTGAGCATGGTCAGCCAGTTTATGCATGCCTTTAGAACTTCCCACTTAGAGGCGGTTATGAGAATCCTAAGGTACCTGAAGTTCTCTCTTGGAAAGGGTCTCTATTTCTCGAGACATGGACATCTCAATGTGGAGGTATTTATTGATGCAGATTGGGCTGGATTAGTCACTGACAGACGGTCAACTTTAGGATATTGCACATTTGTTGGAGGCAACTTAGTCACATGGCGAAGTAAGAAACAAAATGTGGTTGCTAGATCTAGTGCTGAGGCAAAATTCAGAGCTATGGCTGAGGGTGTATGTGAGTTGCTATAGATTAGACTATTGTTAAAAGACTTGGGGATCCATCAGATTGATTCCATGAGATTGTACTGTGACAATAAGGCGGCGATCAACATAGCTCATAATTCGGTTCAACATGACAGAAGCAAGCATGTGGAGATTGATAGGCACTTCATTAAGGAAAAGTTCACTAGTGGCACCATATGTATTCCATTTGTGAAGACTGAGGACTAACTAGCAGATGTTCTCACCAAAGGAATAGGGAGCAAAACATTTCATGACATTCTCAACAAGCTGGACATGATAGATATCTTTGCACCAGCTTGAGGGGGAGTGTTAGAATAGGAAATTATATTCACATGTTAGAATAGGAAATTATATTATTCTAATTTGTTCCTTGATTGATGTAATAGGCAGTTATGAGTTGGCCCTTCATTCATTCCTTATGGCACTCCTGTAATTATGCTTTATTTCTAATATAAAAAGGGATGAGGTCTCACTCATTCCCTAACTCTTTCTCTTCTCTAAAACTATCAGGAGGATGTACCACTAGGATTCTCATCTCAATTTATAGTTGGCAAAGTTTGCAGGTTGAAGAAGGCTCTATATGGTTTGAAATAGTCTCCTCGAGCTTGGTTTGACCGATTTCTAAAGGCATGTTGAGATTCGGGTATAAGCAAAGCAATGTAGATAACACCATGTTTGTCAAACACAACGCAAATAAGTTAGTTGTGCATATTGTATATGTAGATGACATAACTGTGACAGGAAATGATGAGGAAATGACACATCTTAAGAGGCAATTGGCCAAGGAATTTGAGATTAAAGATCTTTTCTCGTTGAGATACTTTCTTGGGATTGAAGTTGCTAGATCTGGCAAAGGCATCTTTATTTCTCAAAGGAAGTACATTCTAAATATTCTTGAGGAAACTAGCATGTTGGGTTGCAAACCTGTTGATTCGCCCATTGAAGCTAATCATCGTCTCTGTAGTGGTGTTGGTGATCTTGTGGATAAGGATAGGTACCAGAGACTTGTAGGAAGGCTTACATATCTATCTCATACTCACCCCGATATTACTTTTGTAGTCAGGATAATGAGTCAGTTCATGTATAATCCCGTGCAACACATTTGGATGCAGCATATCGCATTTTGTGGTACCTTAAATTAGCTCCAGAAAAAGGGATTTTGTTTTCAAATCATGGCACTTGAGGTTAAGAGGTCTTTACGGATGCAAATTGGGCAGGTTTTGTAGATGACAGGTGATCTACCTTCGGTTACTACGCTTTTGTGGGGGGGAAATTTGGTTACATGGTGTATAAAAAGCAAGCAGTGGTATCTAGGTCTAGTGTAGAAGAAGAATATAGAGCTATGGCACATGGTACATGTGAACTTATGTGGCTTCACCTGTGACTTTGTATTGTGACAAAAAAGCTGCCATTAGCATTGCTCACAATCCTGTTTAGCATGATAGGACTAAGCACATTGAAATCGACAAACATTGTATTAAGGAGAAACTGAATAAGGGTTTGATATGTATGTCTTATGTGAAGTTTGAAGATCAATTGGTGACATATTTACTAAAGGTCTTAGCAATATGGTCTTTCATCCTATTTGTTGCAAGTTGGGCACGAGAGATATATTTGCTCCAACTTGAGGGGGAGTGTTAAGTGTTATGAGTGTTATTATTATCTAAGGGTAGCTTGGTACTTTAGCTTGTGTTTATGTTTATTAGTATAAATACATATGCTTAAGATGTAAACCCTATGTTATTGGAATAATAATATTACAGCAGCTGCATTCTCTCTCTCTCTCTCTCTCTCTCTCGGTTTACTTCACTTTGCAATGAAGGATATCGGCCAAGTCCTCCCCATTTGACACCTCCCTAACTAGAATATAACTTAATTACCCTGAATTAACTTTCAATCCCAAAACTGCTTCAGAACAAAGGAGCACACGTCAAAGGTATCCCAGGTTTTGTGCTTCAATTCAACCCCACAGAAAATAATGGTGCCATCTGCATAAAGTGAGAGATCAATAATATAAATTCATCAAGCTCTCTAGCTTTAAAGTATTCAAGGATGGCACATTACACCGCCCTCTCAAATCTTTGTATTGAGAACCTCTAAAGCCAAGATAAATAGCATACGCAAAGCGTCACCCTTACATGACCCACTGATACTCGACCTACAGATTAGGGGTGTAATCGGATCAGGTTCATTTAGTTTTTTGATGGTTTTGAAATTGAATTGATGCAATCTGTTTTGAAATTTAGTAAAACAAACTGACCAAGTGAATCATTTGAATCACAACAAACCAATGCTCTTTGGTTTGGTTCGGCTCGGTTTGGTCTGGTTTGATCGGGTGAAAACAAATGGGGCCTTGAATTTGGGCCTGTTTCTAGCCCTTGTAAATAACCAAATAAATAAACAATCAAAATATAATCTTAGGAAAGTGGCTATGGTGATGCATAATCAGAACACAAGCAATCAAACTTAGGGCATCCATAGGGGCTATAGCTATGCATAATCAGAATACAAAAAATCAAACGTAGGGCATCCAAATTAGCGTTGTGAAGTTAGGGCATCAAATATGGGGCTTTTCTAATATTTATATATAAAATAAAAAGAAGTGTTTGAAAGTACCTTAGGATGAGCTGAGGGACTCAAAAGTCGCTTGAGTTGGAGAAGAGTCACTAGAGATGAGACTCATGCGAGATTAAATCATGAGATTTAGTCAGTCTAAGAGTGATTTTCATCCGGTCTAAGAGAGAGTGAGAAACTGAGAGGCGAGAGGGGGACATTGAGAGTAAAGAGCGACAATCGAGGATGTTTGAGAGACTCGGGGTATGGATGTCGAGTCTGGATGCATATCTACAAGTGAGATCCATTAAACTTCAAATTTAAGAGTGCGGAGACTCGGCAAAAAGGGATCATATTTCTATAATTTTAATCTATTATGTGACGTAAAAGTGTTATATGTAACATACGGTGTCAAAAAGGCATTTTGCTCATTTTATAACAATTATACAATAATATATACGTATAATGCTAATGCGAAATAGAGATATATAAGAAGTGTCCGATGGAAAGTATTAGACACATATTACACACTCTTGTCCAAGTGTTAGGTGTTTGACACAAGTATTTTTGAAGAGTCCATATAACAAAAAGTGAGAGATATTCTATAAGAAATGGGGCTGACTAATGAGTGTGGACAAAGCTCCCCCATGTAGACGGTTGGGATGAAGGATAGAAGAAAAGTGGATTGCTTGGATCAAATGTAATTAAATCAGTTTTGTGCAGTTCAACGCCAAATTACAAAGCCATAAATCGAACCTAGAAAAAAAAGAAGTATCTTTTATTCAAACCAAACCGATTGGTAGGGGTGGGAATCATGCTGTGTCGTGTTGTTTTCGTGTTGTGTCATTGTGTGTTCATCCAAAACACCCCAACACCGACATGACCCATTTTTCTATACGTGTTAATAATTTTGACCATTGTTGTGAAAGGTGTGCCTAGGCGCAAGGTGCAAGGGTTGCGCCTGAAGGGACCCAAGGCGAGGCGAGTTGAATGCATCGCTCGCTTTGGCCCAGGTGCTGGAAGGTGCAAGGTGACGCCGAAGCGAGCTTTTTATTTTTTTATTATTATTTTTTCCTTGATGCTTATCTAATGGCTCTGATATGAGTTTGAAAGGGTCCAACCACATAGGGTTACAACTCATACAACTCAATACCCAAATTAGTCGACGACTCAAAGCCCTAAAATCTATCCAAGAAAGCTTGAGGTGTCGTCTCTTCTCTTCCTCTGGGCTTGTCTCGACTTTGTCTTTGATTGAGGACTACGACTTCGTCTTTAGGTGAGTCTTCTTCTTCTTCTTCTTCATTGTGCTTTTTCGATTCTTCTTTGCCTTCACCTTCTCGTTCTCTTCTTTTTTGCTGGGAGCTGTCGTCTCTCTGTTTTTTTTTTTTTTGCTGCTACTTTGTTGCTGGAGACTTTTTTTTCCTCTTCTTCTCCTCCTCCTCTTTCCCCTTTTTCTTCGTTGCTCTTTGTTTTTTTCTTCTTTTTCTTCTTCTTCTTTGCTGCTTCTTTGGCCTGCTCTCTCTCTTCTTTTATTTTTTTATTTTTTGTTTTTCCCCCTATTCGTTGCTGCTCTTTTTTTTGGATGTTTAGTGTTTTTGTTTTTTGTTTTTTTGGTTGAATGTGAATTATTTTATCTTTGAAAATTGAAATGCTATGTAATATGCACTTTTATGGCGTTGAGAATTATTCTATAATTTGTCTTGATTACTTTTTTTTTATTTTTATTTTTAAAATTGTCTTAATACTATGAATCATTAGTCTATGTTACCTTATCTGTTTTGTACTAAGACTGTGTGCCTTGCTTCAATAAAGCCCGCGTCTTGCCTTGCTTCTAGGCCCCAAGAGACCTTCAGCGCCTTGGTGTGCCTTGAGCCTTTAAAAGCACTAATTTTGAAATTGACATGATCTACTTATAATCATGTGAACCCGAACACGATACATCGAACATGGTTATCATAAGAATTTGTTTCAGATTGTAAATTGCTGTAACCATGCTATTCCAAAATAACACAATTGTCATTCTTTCACATTTACTCCTGTCACAGAAACATTATCACCAATCTGTCATAAATGTCATTCGTTTGATTGAACTTTGAAGAGAGAGAGAGAGAGAGAGAGAGAGAGAGAGAAGCTCAATCTCTCACAGTTTAGCATATCATATTACGAATTTAGGGTTGCACTTAACTTGCATGTTATATAGAGATCTAAATCTAATCAAATCGCTAAGAATAAAGCATTTCAGATCCTAAGTTGCATATGGGGTACTTGTAAGCGAATAGTGTGTTTGTGCCACATGTCGATATAAATTTTTACACGGGTCAGACAAGTTGTGTTTGAGAGATGCATGTTCAACCTGAACACGACATGTTAATATTTTTGTTGTCAGATCATATCATATTCATGTTCGTGTTGAAAAATGACCAACCATAACCCTGTAATTATGTGTACGGTTTGAGTCACGTTAACAGGTCGCATGACAAATTCTCACCCCTACATACTGGTTTGCCATATGAAAACTGGCCAAAGCAGTTGGTCAGATCTGCTGGTTCGGTGTGTGTTTATTCTTTCACCCCTAGTAGAGATGCTAAATTGAATCCAACCCCTCCACTTTTGTCCAAAACCCATTCATTCAAAACAACAAATTAGGAGCTCCCAATTGACATGATCGTAGGTTTTCTTAATATCTAATTTACAAATAAGCTATCCTGGAGTCCATTCCCTCATTTCGCAGCAAAACTGCATCCAGAATTTTCCTACCCCCAACAAAAAGCATTTTGCGAACTATGAAACCAACCATAGGCAACACATTCTGGAGGTGCATAGCAAGAAATTTTACAAAAACTTCGTATGTCCCTTTGTCAAGCTGATAAGCCGGAGATTTTTATTGTCCTTTGCCCCATTTCTTTGGAATCAAGGCAAGGAAAGACACATAAAGGCTCTTCTCAAACTGGTCTGTTTTTTATATGCTTCTCCCAAACCTTCTCCCTCGCCATATCCCAACACTGTTGAAAAAAAGAGAGGCAAGAGTCATCCATCAAGGCCTGGCGCTTTATCCACATTCAAAGATTTTAAAGCTATAATAAATCTGCTCTAAGAATGACTGCTCCAACCAACGTAACTCTTCAACTGAAATCTGAGAAACCCTCAAACTCTCAAATCTAGGTCTCCCAAATGGTGGACTCAGAATAAACATGCTCATAGAAATCCACAATGCTTTCTCTGATCTTTCCCCTTGAAGATATCAATTTGTCCCCAATTTGGATTTTGTTAATGAAATTGCAACGCCTGTGAGCATTAGCCATTTGATGGAAGAAGCGAGTATTCATGTCGTCACCTCCCCAAGCCATAACTTCTGTGATTTTTGCCTTCAATTAATTTTCTCCATCGTAGCTATCCTCCCAAACTGCTCTTTCAATTGAGAACTAGTAATAGATTTCTCCATCAACCTCCCATTCCCCTCTTTCTCATCCAATGCCCAAATTTACCCCGAAATTTGAGCCTTTGGATTCCAGAATTACCAAACTTCTCCTTGCTCCATTTCTTCAAGCCGTCCTTCAACATTTTGATTGATTTCTTAACTAGCCCCAAATTTGGATCCATCCATAGTGTAGCCATTCCACCACTCTTTCACTCTATCTCGGAAATTGTCAAACTGGAGCACTTGTTTTCAAATCTGAAAGGAGTCATCCATAATACCCTTATAATCCAATTTGATAGGGCAATGATCTAAAAATAGTCTTTGGAGAACTAACTGCACAAGGTCAGAAAAGTGCTTTTCTCAATCTGCTGAAACCATAAAAATATCGATACGAGACATATAAATATCCTCATGACTACTAGACCACACAAATTAGCCTCCAGAAAAGGCAAATCTGTAAGACTCAATTCATCAATGAAGTTTGAGAATTCCTGCATCGATTTGGAAAAGTGAGCACATCCTAACCTTTCAAAAGGGGATTGCACAATGTTGAAGTCAGCCGATGGGTCATGCAATCTAAAAGCAACGATAGCTTGGATATGGAAATAGGATATATAATTCGTCCATCTAAAATCATGATCCATACACCTAAACATACAAATAGGATATGGAAAAAATCCCTTTTCACTATCTACCCGTCCCTGAGCCCTGCTATCCTACAACAACAACATACCACCAGCACTGCCCACTGCTCCCAAAAAATTCCATTCCACAAACCTACCCACCCTATGCACCTGACCACTTCTACCCTTACACATCTTCTATCTTAGTTTCTTGAATACTAAATAAATCTGCCGTCCAATCATTAAGTAATAAAGCCTTTGACGCCAATCTTTTGCCTGCTGCATTTAGACCCCTCACATTCCAATTAATGACTTTAAGCTTTATAAGACGGCATCGAAATCCCTTTCCCTTATACGAACCTCAGTGACCGACTCCTAAGAGTTCCCACCCTAGGGCAGGGATTAGGCTACTACACCAGACAGATCCTGTGGGCTGCCTCAACCTGACTCGGGGAACTCAGTAGGCTTGTTGCTAGCAGAGACTAGGAATAACAATGCTGGCCCCACCTGCTAACAGCACCTCTTTCCATAATTGGCAGTCCATTCCAACTTCTTCAATTCCCTTCTCGATCTACTCTTTTTGTCCTCCCTTTTATGATTCCCTTAATTGAGCAAAATTAGCCATTTGGCTTCAATCAACTCCAAGATGCAGTCAGTGTGCTTCGGAACATCTCAGGCCAGACGATATAAAACAGGCCCCATAAAGGCGTATAAAGCATGCGTTTTGGGTTTAGGCTGAAGGCGCACGACTTGTGTGCTTCTTTTAAAATGTTTGTTTATTAGACTTACAATCCTTGATATCTCTCTTTCTATTTTTTTATTTTATTTTTTGCGCTTAAAATATTAAACATACATTGCAACATAACACCTTTTGAGCCTTAATTATAGAAATAAGTTGGTTGGATTGAGCTTTCTCTTCAACCAGACTAATAATGGTATTTGTTGATATTTATGTTTTCAAATATTTAATATCACATCTTACGTATGTTGAACTTTGAATTATTTTTCTATATTAAATTATCTCTATTTTTATTGTCAATATGAGCCTCGCTTCGAGTGCAAACCATAGGCTTCCTAAGGTCATCAGCCTCCACCTGTTTTATCCCTTTGACACCTAAAGCTCTCTTGAACCTTGCTATCTCTACCACAAACCCAACATTTCCTTCCCTTTCCCCTGTTTCCAAAATTACACATTCAGAAGCCAACATCTCCCATCAAGTAGAGACCTACACATCTTCATTTGGCACAACTACCAAAGCATTAGAATAACACACCCCATCATTAAGAAAATCATTATTCCCACCATTGTTGCCACTACCTTACCATTTGATTCCATGTCTTCATTCATGACCCCGAACTCGCCATCACAAATCTTCCCACCAATCGATTCCCTCATCTTTACCTTCGTCTACTGTGATTGGTACCAACCACAAGGTTCAATCGGAGGAGAACCTATACACATGGGAACCAGAGATACAAGCAAATCTATACTCTCTCACACCATATTTTTGGCCCTCCTGTCACAATTCTGACAAAAACTTTTATTTAGCAGCCCTAAAATATCTCCATTTTAAATAGCACAATTAGACAAACAAGTTTTGCCAATGGGTGGCCCAATAATTTGCCACTTAAGAAAGTTGCTTTGTCCAACGAATTTGATTCAAGTCTCCAAAGCGCATTTGACCCAACAAGCTTTCTTTGTTGGACTTTTGTGAGGCCCATGGCCATGTTGTTGCCAACTCTTTGTGCAAATCCAACCATAGTCCAAAGATCTTTGTTGTTGGACTTGAATTGCGCTAAGCTTGATATGTGGCCCCCTTCCATCGACCAAACTTTTGCCTTTGCAAGCTAATACTCTATTCAAAATTTGAAAAGAAAAGGTGAATTCAGTTATTACAATGCGTGACATTTCAAAATTAGTGTCGTATACATGTTGGACACACGGACATGGTGGGGACATGCGAACATGACGGGGCACGTATGGGAGACGCCACATGGCATGTCCCCTTATTTAATTAATTTATTTTCAGGGGACACTAGAGACATGTGAAGTTGTCTTTTCTTCTATTTTCTTTAGTGCTTTTGATAAATATTGAATGTTTTTATTTTTTTCGTAGATTTAAATACTTAATAGATCAACCATAAAAAAAAGATAGAAACTGTAAGTGTTAATTTAAGAGTGCTGCTATTAGCACCTCATAAATTATTTTGTACCCTCCAATTTTTAGCTTTTTTTTATTACAATAATAACCTCAAATAAAATTACTACAAAAGACATCATTAATTTTGGAACACCCCAACTCACAATTAAATTTACACACCTACTACATTATGAATTAGGGTTTATAAAAGCACCCACCTCCATCACCACCTATTCATCTTTCTCAAATCCTACCTTCAAAACCTACCCACCCTCAAAATCTTGAAAACCCTTTGGTGGTAATATTCCAGCGGTAATGGTGGTAACCATTTGATTACCTACACTTTTCCGGCAATGACAATAAGTGAAAGTTTTTCTGGCAATCAATCACAACTCTATAAGATGAGAGGAGTACAACAATAAAAGCTTAGAGGAGGTTCATAGCTTTGATGTTCTTAGCTCAGAGGAGATTAGTTTTGTAAGAGTAAGTTTCTTGAAAAAAAATGGCAAAAATAATAAAATCTGTTCATCATTTTTTCGGGACTGAACTCCCGAACATATGATTGAAATTCGAAAAACATTTATTATTTGTTCGGAAACAGGTAACCGAACATTATTATAATTTTTTTTTTTTTGCAAGAGAAGAGATTATTATGAGAAAACTAAGGCTGTGTTTGGAATGATTTTCAAACTATAATTCTACCTACACATTCCAACTTCATGTTTGGATATGGCTTTCAAAATGTATTTCTAAAACTCTGTAGAAAACTTAGTCTCAGGCGTGATTTAAATTTTTTTTTTTTTTTTCAAATTCGTCCTAACCGGTTGTCCGGAACAGTGCAAATTTTTTTTTTTCAGTTGACATTTTTTAATTTTTATATATTCGAAAAAAATATTTTCCGAATTTTTAAATTTTTTTTATGTGCTTTAATAGAATTTTGAGTTGTATGTTTGGTTATGAGTTGTAAGTTTTTGTATCAAATATCATATGTCACATCAAAAATTCCTCACTCAATTTAAAACTCTTTTCAAAACTCTTTCACCAAACAAATTTTCTACACTCAAATCATAATTCCAAAACTCACAAACTCAAAATACAACTCATACTCTCAAATCATATTTACAAAACTCTACTAAACGCAACCTAAGAAATTATGTATATATATAGAGAAAGAAAGAGAGAAAGAGAGAGAGAGAGCATACCAACTGTGATAATGGTGGATGAAGCAGCAAAGACAGTAATCACATTGCCTCTTCTTCTTCTTCTTCTTCTTCTTCTTCTTCTTCTTTGTGGGCTTTGTTAAGGTTTTTTTGGGGTGTGGGGGGTGTGCATTGGGTGGAATGTTTTTACAAGAATAATTTTAATATTATTTGGGAGAGGGGGAAGAAATTTTAAGGGTTTCAAAATTTATAAGTGAGGGTCCAAAGAAATGAGTGGTCTAAAATAATTTATGGGGTGCTAATAGCATCACTCTAATTTAAAAGTGTTTTTTTATTATTATTGTGTTTTTAAATATATAAAATTAGAGATAGTTTTTGTTAATATTGATTGATTGTGGATGTAATATAAATCTAGATAGCAAATAAAAATATATGAAAATATGTTTCATTCCATGTCCCCACTGTGTCTATGTTTGTGTCTGTGTCTGTGTCTGTGTCTGTGTCTGTGTCCTATTTTTTTGAAATCGCTACATCCGCATCTGTATCCATGTCCGTGTCCGTGCTTCTTAGGTCCATATTAACAACCTAGTTGTCCCTCATGTGCTACCTCAGTGTTCAACATGCACCTTCTCCTTCCTCACACTTGATGATATACCAATCACCAACCTCCTACGAAAAGTCGATAGAAACCCCAAAGTGGGACCTTCCTTCGACCAAAGTAGCACCTCATTCCTCTTATTGCCCCATCCATCTGAGATTTTCATAGCATTCAATCTTTGGCTTCCTCTCTCCTTATTCTACCCACTTGAGGTCTAAGAAGCATGGGCACTTCTAAGAACGTGATGTATGTGTCATGTCCGTGTTGAACACTAACACTCGTTGGACACTTCCCGACACCTGTCAAAACGTGTCCTATTTTTTAATTTTTTTTTTTTTAAGATTTGGACACTCTTCTATCGCTCGTGTCCATTACTTAAAGACACGGATCTACCGATTAGATACACATGAAACCAATTAGAAGTTTTAACTAAATAACTTTGGATACAATAATAAAAGAAAAATTAATGTAAATTTATAATTTAAGTGTTATATTACATTTTTTTGTTATCTTTGAATGATATATGCATATATATGATTTAAATTATAATAAATATATAAAATTTTATATTTCGTGTGTGTGCCCCACGTGTCGTGTCATACATTTTTTTGAAAGTTGATGTGTTGGCGTGCTCGTGTTTGTGTCATGTCGCGTGTCCATGCTCCTTAGCTTGAGTACCTTGCTATTGTATCCTCATCAACCTCCACAAAACCACTGCAACAATCATAGATGGCCTTGAACCACCTTTTATCCCACAAGTGGCCAGTCAACCCAACCACTCTAATCCATACAAACCTTGGGCAATCTTCAGGCATATAACAAGCTTCTATCAGTGATATCAACAATTCAACAACAATAGTCTTTCAAGAACTGACCACCTCTACAATAAAATCCCGTTGTGCCTCGTCTTAGATGGAAAGACGAAAAGGTAAGTAGGTGCAGTAAGATCCACCACCTCTACCCCAATGAATTTGCCAAAGACAATTCACCTATTTCTAGACCTTCATCGCCTTCGTCACTTCATCCTTAAGAAGCACATGCACTTCTATTAAGGTGACGTGTCTATCAAACACTTACAGTCATCAAACACTTCCTAACACATGTTGGATGCATGTCCAAGCATGTATCTTTTGATTTTTTAAATAATCAGACCGCCTTGAATACTTGGGGGACACACATGTTCATCGTTTAGACAACATAAAACACATTACAAGTTTGAATGAGTTAACTTTTGATCCAAGTATAAAAGAAAAATAATGTAGATTTATACCTATTAGTCACTCCTCTTTAAACTTAATAAATTAGATAGTGTTAGGTCACTGGAATAAAATGGAATGAAATAAGCATTCCATCAAAAACTTCATTCCCATGTTTAGTTGACTAAAAAAAATAATGAAAAATGCATTGCAAATGGAATCATCATCCACCATTATAAGAGAATGATTATTCCATAACGGAGCTTAATTCCACTCTATTCTATCTCATTCCAGTGAACCAAGTGATGCATTAGTATTATGTTATATATCTATATACATATATATTTTTTTAAAAAAATTGAATGAAGTATTCATACATACAACATAAAAACAGTAATAAAATGATATATTTTGTACATGTTCTCCACATGTCCATTTTTTGAAAATTGTTGTGTGGTTGTGTCCGTATCGTGTTTGTTTCATATCACATGTTCATGTTTGTACTTCTAGCTTTGCCATATCCTACCCACCAAATGGCCACTCAAGAACTCCACTCCATCCCAGGAATCAGACTTGATCACCACATTATTCTCCGAACTTGGTTTGGGGGGGAAGAGGAGAAGAAAGAGAAAGAGGCCTCCGTGCTTGTTCTGGAATCCGCTATCTGCATGTAAGATTTTGTCAGGGTTTACCACCATCAGGATCAAAACCCTATAGAACCATCACAAAACCCCTCCTCCTCATCTCCATGCCCTGACTATGAGATACAAATCTACCGAAACTGTAGTAAGTCCAACACTGCAGAGCTTGACTATTGTCTCATAAGCTCCCCAGAGAGCCCCTCCACTATGACAACTTCTTGAGCTTGCCCACGAGATCTCAAAGCCAATGGAGTGGTAGATCGGTGAAGGCTCTTACCATTCTCAACCTTCGACGCTCGGTTCCTCCTGTTGCCTTTGATTCCTTTTTGAACAATGTTTCTTGCCGTCCGACACTTCTATGCTTTTTTCATAAAACCCTAAGAGCATGCAGCAAATGCCTCAAACTCATTCTACCACCTTTGTATCAAAAATAAGTATCAAATCTTATTCCTTAAATGACTAAAACTCCCAAAAACATCAAAAAAATAGCAACATTGCTTTGAAAAGCTATTAATGAAATTATACTTAACTTATCACACAAAAATAAAAAATAAAAATATTGAAATTTATACTTATCCCCAAAAAAATATCCTTTAATGAGGTATGTTACTTGTTTTTGAAGAAGACTAGGCCTTGAGTATTGCGGTTCCTCAACATCGAAAAGATCTTTGCAAACCATGTTAATTTCTAGCAGGGATCTTCACTTTGATGCCAAACTAATGTACCCTACCACCAAATCAAGAAAGGGATTTCATTAGAGAGAGAAAATCCCAAAATGGGTACAAGAGCTCTCAAGTTTTGAGTCAAAATATCATAAATTGAATACTAGAGGTGCCTAACCACCTATTTATAGGATAAAACCCAACTGACTCTAACTCACTCTTATGGTGCTAAACATAACAACCATACTAGTTCTAAGTGCATCAGACTTCCCCTCTAAAGAAAGCAACTTGTCTTCAAGCTGGGACTACAACAAAATGACTCAAGACAACAAAATCAACAAAATGACTCAAAACAATGACTTACAGTAATATGATGGACATGCAATGGCGAACAAGACTAAATAGTTGCAAGTCCTTCCATCATAACGAGTTCTCGTTATGGACATCAATCGAAGCCATGTTAAGGTGTGAATAGGCCATCCATGTAGCATGTCGTTGGTGTAAGTATTTTTGAATGATCTGTATATTCAACTTGTGTAATACAAAGATTACAACCAATATTTATAGCAATCCTAAACTTAATCTATAATAGGAAATAACCCTATACCAATCGAATATTCGCAATCAATCCTACCTAATTGATACATAATACTATATTCGCAATCAACCTACCTAATTGATACATAATTCCATAATTACATAAGATTCTCACAGTTGGAAGCAAGATGTCATCAAAGTAATGCTTCTTGCATGGGCTGAAAATAAACGCATCCTTTCTCTACGAAGTCGAGCCGGGTACCAAATCAACACAAAGTGGAACCAATGGCTTTCAAGATAGCATAAGAGGCATTTCTCGAAAACAAAATTTAGTCAACACCCTATGAAACTTCAATGTCATGACTTTCCATCATAATTTTCTTGGAATCTAGAAAAGGGGTAAAAGGTGGAATTGCAACCACATCCTTCATAAGAAACAATGTAAGAGCAAAACTTGCTTCATCTACAAACCTTTCTTCATCTTGAAAGACACCTTCAAAAAGAATGAAAAGAATTATTTGGCTTACCCATAAATGAGGTAGAGGCCATGTATATAAAATAGATTCATGATACAATTTACGAAACGATATAAATAAGAAAACAATACTAAATCAGTGATTGATACAATCACAAATTATATACATAATACTAAAAATAAAAAGATTCTATGTACTCTTAACTTCTATATTCAACACTCTTCCTCAAGTTGGTGTGAAGATATTCAACAATCGCAGCTTGCCAATGGATGACTGGAAGAAGCCGGAAAAAACTAAACGGCTAGTCCAAATAAATGTTATCGAACAAATCTTGTAGCCCACTAAATAATAAAGGCCGAAAAAGTGCTTAATACATCAGTATCACACCCTAGAAGGGGAAAAAAAACACGGGGACTAAACTGCCCTAGAAGAGTTGTTGAAGCATCTATGGCCAGGAGACGCCCTAGTTGGCAGCCAACAAGACCTTGGTCGGCATTAGAGGTCGGAGCTAATGGCGGGAGATAGTTTATGGTCATGTCGGACCGTTGTAGAAACTGGTCGGAACTAATGTCGGGACAGTTTAAGGTCATGTTGGACTGTTGTAGGAACTGATCAGAATCAATGTCGAAACAGTTTACGTGGTCATGCCAGACCGTTGTAGGAACTAACTGGAATCAATGTCGGGACATTTTAAGGGGATGATGGCAACAAATGATTGAGTGCGCCAAGGGGCGACTTATTAGAAAGTGTGCCAGGGGGCGGCTTTGGTGGTGTGTGATAGGGGGGCGGTTTTAGTTATGTGCCAAAGGGGGCGGCTTAGGTAGTGCGCCAAAGGGGCAACTTCGGTTATGTGCCAGAGGGGGCGACTTAGGTGGTTCATATGGTATATCACCATGCTCACCATGATATAGGTATAATGCCCCCCTCAAACTCAAATAGGTTTGAAAATAGAAATCTATTTGAGGTTGAAATAGAGGGAAAGACAAGTGGAACAGAAATACAAAAAAATAAATTGTGAGTAAAAAAAAAATATGATAGAGATGTTTGGGATAGGAATATACTAGTGCATAACGGAAGAGATCATCACAAAGTGATACTGAAAGAAAATATGGTAGTGGAATGGGTTGAGGTTCGGAGGGTAGCCATGCCGTCGATGAAGCAAAATTACTAGGTACTTAACCTAGCTCTGATACCGAAAAGAATTATTTGGCTTACCTATGAATAAGGTAGAGGCCATGTATATATAATAGATTCATGATACAATTTAGGAAACGATATAAATAAGGAAACAATACTAAATCAATGATTGACACAATCACAAATTATATACATAATACTAAAAATAAAAAGATTCTATGTACTCTAATTTCTATATTCAACACTTCACTCTCAACGAGAGAGTCATCTTCATCACCATAGTGGTCAGAGATTGGAACTCCCTCATAGTCACAAACACCAACTTTCTCTTCATATTCACAAATGTCAATTTCCTCATAAGACAATGCCTCACTATCGTCGTCAAAGATGGAAACATGTTCTTGTTTCACATCTTGATCAAAGATGGGATCATTTTTGTCACAAATGGAAAGAGCTTGACTACAATCTTGTTTTGTGTCACAATTTGCCTCTACGTCTTCTTCACCAAAGATAGAAGCTCTTCCCTCATCATATCTTGGTTCAACTACCTCGTCACTAAAGAGCATCTTATAATGACATCTTTTATCAAAAGTCTCTTTCATTCTGACACTAGTTGAGTAACCAAATTGGACATAGTCATAGGATGGTTGTCTGAATGCAAAGCCGTTTTGGTATTGATGTCTAGAACTTGAAATGCCCTTCTTTTGTTGCTTCTTAAGTAACAAAGGTGGCACGTGATTAGAAGCCAAGAAGTGCTCCTTGAGCTTCTTCCTCATCTTTCTCCACTCTCTAACCTTTTCTTTGCCTACCAACTTGTAATTGTTTCCACCAATTGGAGGCACGACCTTTGAGGCTTTGAGAGACCAATTTCACCTTTCTTGCTTCCGGCACATCATAACACTCCAAATGACTCTCAATTATATTCAACCATTCCTCCAACACATCCGGAATGTAGTTTCCATGGAATTTGGAAAACACTAAATCCTCGACGGTGTCATTCCATTTAGAATCAAACCCGTGTGAATATGCTCTAAGCCTATGTGGAGCATTGAAGGAATTATCAAGTTGGTGATCCTTTAAACCATTACTACCTTTGGAAAGAAGTTGCAAGCGTAACACTATTCCAACCAAGGTAGCCATTTGTGAACTCAACTCTTCAATCTCATTCCTTTGGTTTTGGTTGCCAATGTTCCTTTCAATTGAGGGATTCATCTCAGTTTCTTCACCCAAATTCCTAGCATAAACACAACCACCTCTATGACCTCATCCCTGATTTGCCATAACAAAATTCACTACACAGCATATATTTAGATTGCAGCAACCAGAACAAAGTTCCAGTCAAAGAATCTGACAGTCAGCATTGTTTGAATAGCAACATAAATCAGAATTTAATGCGAGCTCCAAATCTGACTTCGAAAGTTTTGAATTTAAATGAAATTCCTTTGTTCTTTGAAGTTTTCAGAGTTCAACTGGGCAAGAACAAGATCGCAACAACCAGCTAGCTTTTTATGAGATGCTCCAAGCTTCTGTCAATATCAACTTGCTCATTGGTCACAGAATTGAACTTGAAACTGAAATCACAGTTGCAAAGCCAAATCTCAAGTCGCAAAGTGAAACGGAAGAGGAAATCAAGATGGCTGACTCGAGTTCGTAATCGATTCACGATCAAAGAACCTAGAACCTGTGAATGAACAATTTCAGAGGAGTGATTCTGTACTCACGATTGATCAATGAATTCAGAATCAAGCTGAGAAGCTAAACCAAATCCAATGTCAGAATGTGATTGGAATTGCAGATCAAAATCCAGAAATCGAAGTTGCTAATGAGTCACTGAGGTTTCTTCTACAGTGTACCAACCAAGAATTGAGTTTCTTGAGTGGATTTCTTTAAACGAGATGAAGTAATTCCCTCTTCTCTTGAGTTTCTTGATGCAAAAGCTCTTCTCTCATGTCTGCGATTGAGTTCTGAATCCAAAATAGACAGTGATGCTGTTAGGGCAACAAACAGAAAGAATATTAGGGCTTCAGATTTCTGTGAATCAGCAAATCAGGTCTAGTTACAAAGCTGAGTGAATTCTCTCTTGAATCATACAATCAATGCATAGGCTAGGAACAAGAATCTGAGCCTGAAGCTCTGATACCAAAATGATGGAGCCAAATCAAGAAATGGATTTCATCAGGGAGAAAATCCCAAAATGGGTACAAGATCTCTCAAGCTTTGAAATATTTAATGTCAAAATATCATAAGATAAATACTAGAGGGGCCTAACCACCTATTTATAGGATAAAGACCCAACTAACTCTAACTAATTCCTATGGTGCTAAACATAACAACCATATTAGTTCTAACTACATCACCTACACTCCATAAGAATTTCTTCGAACATGATTGACACAAAATGTACTGGATTTTAAATTTAATTTTCATACATGAGGAGACAGAAAGAAAATAAATAGAGATGGTTAGAAGAAAAAGGATATGAGAGAGCGAAGTTATGGCATAGGAGGAGGATGCAGACTGAAAGAGTGCATATCTCTTCTAAATTATTTCTCAAACTTTCTTTATTTTTTATTTTTTATCTTCTAATGCTAATTATATTTTACACTGATAACGCCTATTAATAGGCTTAAAAAATAAAATAAAACGGAAAACCTAAAAGCAATTGCCTAAAATTCATTCTACCATGATGCAACAGACAAAGCATCAAATTTTATTCATGAAATAAAACTTCTGAAAACATACAAATTCAGCTATATATATATATATTAAAAAAAAAAAAAAAAAAAAAAAAAAAAAAAAAAAAAACTAGTATGATTGCTAATCAGGTTACTTCATTGAAAATTATCTTTTGGTACTCTTTTAACTAGGTGGATTACCAAGGTATGAGAATCTGAAATTGCAGCTTCTTTCAGGGAGTCGGGGACCTTTTAGATCAGCAACCAAAGAGGAAAAAATAAAAGATCAGTGCTTCAAATGAGGCCTGACAGAAATATCATGTGCTCATGAGTTTAGAAAACACAAAATCAAAGACGATTCCAAGAATAGAAAATTTGGAGCGGGTGAGGGTAAAGATATTTCTTTCATGTACATCAAATCTTAGAAAGGCTTTCTACACAATTTCAAGGAACAGTGAATGTTTGTTTTCTTGATGCATCAATCTAATTAGGTTTCTTTACATTTATGTGCTGTTAGATGGGAGCATCTGAAGATATTTTATTGTATTGAGGTAAATAATGTCCTGCTTAGTTAAAAAAATGTGCTCAAGTGAGGGAGAAACATCATTTCCAAAATGCTCCATTTTCTTTCTCTTCTATCCTCTTTGTTATTCTCTATATACCTGGGCATTTTGCATAATAAAAGCAGATGACAGGAAGAGAAAATCTGGATAAAACAATATCTTGCAGAATAGCCCGAATCTCGATTACGTCCTGGAAAAGAAGAAATAATTAGTGAGTATATTTGTTGACTCCCTTCATGTTTCCTAGGATAAGTGGTTGAACAAAGGACAATGTGGCAAAAAATGAGCATTTGTATTTAAAACCAGCTAATAAATCTAGTTTTGCTTTATGACTATCCCTCACCATGAGGTTGGAATAGTCTCTGGTTGTGTGACTAAATCTACTTTACAGCGAGATTTGAAGTTCCAAATATCTACATATAATTGATGTCTGAAAATTATTTCAAAATGTGCCTATACATACCCATGCTCTCTCTCACACACAAGAATAAATGGCTTTTATAGTCTCTGGCAAAGTTCTTAATATGCTATTCTCAAATTATCTTGTTAAGTATTTCAGTATGGAAGGCCTATAAATGGAACATTTTTTGATTTCCTGGTAGTGTATTGCTAGGTGGTGACTTAGTTGAATTGATTGGTTTTCATGGTTGGGCCCATCACATTTATGTTGGTGTTTTGCCTAACATTTGGGGGGGGGGGGGGGGGGGGGGAGGGATAATTGGTGATTGATGTGAGGGTACCACATACCCCACCAGCGCCCAATAAATTTTCATGTAGATGACAATATGAGCTTACCATGCATAGAAACTGTATCCCTCAAACCAGAATCTACCTGGAAATTGTAACTTTATTTGCAGAGTTCCAGTCTTTCTTTAAGGATAGGAATGAGCAGAGGGTTTGCTAGGGAGAATCGACATTTCTCATCGATTCTTCTTATTGAAAAGAAGCCCAATGCCAATAAAAATGTCACGACCTGAACCTACCCCTATAGGTTTAGACCGTAGCGGGCTAGTAATCCCAGATTATGTGGCCTCAATGACAAAATTAAGAAAAATATTTAATTAATATTGGGGCCAGAAGCGGAAGCTAAATGATAAAATTTTGTCCAATGAAGTGTGCTTATATGGCATATCATCCATTCATATGCAAAAGATATTACGAAGTCAAGATCATTCACAAGATCATTATCATACAAAACTCAAAGCCTAATTATAGGCATGGTCAAACGTGACCAACAAAAAGGAATTGAAAAGTCAAACGAAACAAAAGCCTCGTATGTGAGGCATCTAGGGCTGACTCCGCAAAACACTGTGTTCTTTCACAGGTTCACTAGGACTGCGGCTAGACATCCTGCTGCTCACCTACATACATATAAATACGATGTGAGCTAAAGTCCGGTGAATAATATCAGAGTAGAGAGGTTAATGAATGAGATTCGTATTAAATAAGATCATATTCGTATTACACAAAATCATACTTATAATTTAATCATTTGAAATACTCTTCCCATTCATATGAGATCCACGTAGATCATATCAAAGCAAAACAACCTCAGGTCTAATATATCCATATACAAAATGACCTTGGGTCCAACTCATATACAAAACGACCTTGGGTCCATGATTTACAAAAACAACCTTGGGTCCATCATATACAAAATGACCTTGGGTCCATCATTACGAAATGACCTTGGATCCATTATGCTTTAATCTTTGTCAAGACAAATTTAAGTCACATTGAAATATTTGAAATCTCATTCATATTTCAGAAAGCATAAGAGAAATTTACTAAGATATTACTCACCTTAAGTAGGTTGATGTTCTTCTGCAGCGTTCAAACCTACACATTACACATAAGCATACACATTGGAACCCATAGTTCGAATCAAATAATTCATCTTCTTATTTTTAATTTAGTTATTCATGTTGGTTTCTCACTTATTAGTTCCTTAATGAGTCATAATTCATGCCTAGGGATGCTCCGAAGAAGATGAGAATCAAGATACAAACACAGAATGACATGTCAAAATGTGCTGAAAATGGCCTGACCACTGGAGCCAACGTTTGGTCGCTCAAGCGGACTACACTGCCTGCAAAAGTACTGGATGGGTTTGCACTATGCTCGAACCAACACTCACTCGAGTGGTCCAACGACAAACACTGAGTTCACTCAAGCCACCATTTGGTTACTCGAGTGGTCAGTAAAGTCTGCAAAACTACTGGATGCATGAAATGTGCGCTCGAGCGAAGACTTCATCACTCGAGCGGTTAGACCACATTCTGGAATTTCCAGAATACAGTTTGAACTTCAAATCATGTGTTTAAAGTGCAAAAGCTTGCATGTTGGGCTCAAACCTTTGGAAATACATATGTATGAACTTAATTTGAAACCAAACTTCCATGCATGTATAAAATTGTCTCCAAACTCTCTTCCAAAGCTTCAAAAATATGCAATTGAGTTCCAAAACAACATGATTCATGGATGCATGCAGAATTCAACTTCTAAACTCAACATAGGCAATAAAACTCGTGATCAAAATGATGATTCTACACTCTGATATGCATGCATGTATGATCTAGCTTCAAATTTCCTTTCCAAGGCTTACAAAACATGGAGACTAGCTTCAAAACAACTTAATTCTTGTGTGCATGTATGAAACAACCTTCAATTCAAGCTTAGATAGCAAAATTATATTAAAAAATGATAAAACTCTTCAAAATCATGCATGCATGTATGGATTGACTTCAAATTTATCATGTTTTAGATATTCTCTTGTGATTAATCTCATAACTTCTTGAATACACATATTTGTCAATTTAAACTCATGAATCAAGGTTCAAAAACTCACCTAAGGTCTTCAAGAACAACAATTCTAGCAAAAACTTGAGTTGACTCCCTTAGTTCTTCAATCCTTGAGCAAAATTTCGAGTCTGCAAGCTCTTCTCTCTCTAAGTTGAAGTTCTTTCTCTCTTTGGAGCTCTCCCTTAGATTTTGTGAACTCAAAATGAAGAGAAATGAGCTCCAAATGAGCTTAAGGCACACATATATAGCTAGAGTGGCTTAATAGATTAATTAGAACATTAGACTAATCAAACACAACTTAATTTATCAAACCGAATCAATTTTTAATTAAACTTGCCAAATGGTTTTAGAAATTCCATTAGTCTATTCATGTAGCCAATTTCGGTTTCTGATGCCATTAAAGCCTTCAATTTCGGATCATAACAGAAATCACAATAGATATTCCTACGATTGACAAATATGCATCCAAAAACCACATTAACCACTTAATTAGCATTCAATTTCACACTAAGCACTTGAGCACATACACAATTAAAGAATTAAAAGTATATTACGTGACGGGGTCGTCACAAAAAATTATTTTTCTAGTACTTTAGGTATATATATTCTTTACAGCTTGAATCCTAATTAACTGTTTCATTTTATGTCTAGCTGTTTTTCCCTGCCAAAGCTTCTGGATTTGTTTATTAACATTTTGTACTGAACTTCGACCAGCAGATTTTAAAGTTCAAAGTAATATGGACACTTATCAAGCTCTTTGACCTGGCTTATGCAGATGGAACTTGGTATCATGCTGTTGGAGTGCTGCAGTCAAGAGAGAACTTACCTCCGTTATTATGGCCTTTTGGGGCAGCGATTCTGCATGATTAACAAGGTCCACCAGGAAAATTTTGAGAATTGCTTTGTGCAGCAGTACTCTATGATTCACCGGCTTGAGACAAATAAGCTGCGTAATGTGGCAAAGTTTTTTGCTCATTTACTTGGGGCATTTGCTCTTCCTTGGCATGTTTTAGCTTACATACGTCTTACTGAGGAGGACACTACATCGTCTTCCTGTATTTTCATTAAGATTCTTTTTCAGGTACCTGACTGGATATACAGATTTTTACATTCATTTTTTGGGTCTACAAATTGGTTTCATACTATTATTATAATTGAAGTAATAATGTTTCTGGTTGTCCCTATGAATGTGATTTGAAATGATCATGTACCTACCCTCCATGAAATGTTATTCTTTAACTTTTCTGGTAGGATTCTCTTTTGAATGAAATTGCAACTTCTGCAGATTTTAGTTCCCAGCTCAGCCTGACCCTAACCTTTTGAAGTTGGCTACATGAATTATTTCATTGACCATGTTCTACTCTGGTACTAATCCCTATAAGTACTAGTTGTTTGGTTTTCCTTGATTCCTTTTATGGCTTATGCATGTCCTTTGTCTCCATGTTGCCTATTTACCACCTTTATGGCTTATGCGACTGATACATTTATCAAAAAAAAAAAATGATTACGCTACTGATACCCATGGGGCACATTGTGCATGAGATATCTGTGTTTTGTTGTTGCCTCCATTTTTTTTTTTTTTTGGTTGATTGACCTGCATTAGTGCTAATTTTGTTTCAGAAACTTGGCAGTTTTCTTTTTATGTCTACTTATTTATTAATTTCTCTCGAAGCTGGCAACTTTACCCTATTTTGGTTTGTGGTACAGGATTTGTCAGAGCACCTTGGCATTCGCTTGCTGAATGAGCGTCTTACTGATCCCATAATGCAGGACTCATTTGAATCCATTTTCCCAAAAGATAATCCCAACAACACAAGGTTTTCCATTAATTTCTTCACGTCTATTGGGCTTGGTGATGTTACTGAGAACTTGCGAGAGTACTTAAAGAATATGCCACGTCTTAATTATGCAACATAAACCAGTTTCTGAATCAGATAAGGAATCCAGGAGTTCTGATTCTGATGATTCAGGTTCCGAGCTAGATTCTGGGTCATTGAGGTCTGACGATGAAAGTAAAAGTGAAAGTGACAGCAATGGCAGACGAAGGAGAGGGTGAAGAACATCTCCAATACCAGGGGTGAAAATTAAAGCTGCTTTTTAGAACTTTAGATGCAGGTACTTCTGTGTTGTTTGTTTCACAATTTTGTAGAATATTGTCAATCTGAACGAGTGAAACTCTACTAGATATGGTTTCACTGTGGAAAGTTTCATTACAATAGTCTATAGTATCTCTTGTAATTCTGATTCCATACAGTTGAGGGTTCAGTTTGGTTAGAATCTGCAGCAGCTGTGTCTTGAGATTTATTTTAGAATTCAAGTTTTACAATTGTTTCTCATGTTTCTACTGCTGACAAGAAGTCTTCAATGACCACTATGGTTTACTATTTTGGATTTAGTATTTAAGGTTTAGGATTTACCATCCTCTTTGATTCTGATTGTGGGCATTCAATGCACTTACCAGAAAGAAGAGGCCTAAAAATATATTTAAAAAAATAAATAAAAACTACTGAAGTCCAAAAAAATATGAAAAAAGAAGTTGGAAAACAGTATTTCAAAACCAAACTAATCAAGCTGCAAGGTTGTTATGTCATTCTGGTTAGTTGTGGACGGTACAAAATTGAATTCAATTTGTTTCTTATATAGATTCGAACACGAGCCTTTAAACAATTTTGGATTTGGTCCCAGTCCTTGGTGGGTTAGTACTGTTATAGGGAGGGATGGTTTGTCATGACTGAAGTTGAATTACAACATTATCTTCTATTCCTTGCCCTATTCCTGTTTTATTTTCGAATATCATTATACACGATTCGATCATTTTACAGACTTAGTATTTAGTAATATTATACAAAGCGACTTTTATATTGCAATTTCAAGTGCAGGATGTCGTGAAATAATATAACTCGGTGAGTCTGACGTCGAATCTACAAGAATCAGTTTGTTCAAAATAATTACCGAACACTCAAATAAGGTAATAAAAAAATATAATTTTGAATTTTTGAAATGGTTGAATAATTTGAGAAAAATAATTAATTAAAATATAAAATAAGGTGATTATAAAAAGGGTGTTAAGGCGTCAATGATCCTCCACCAATACTTTGTTTAAAATATTTTAGATTAAATTTATATTACTCAATTGAAACATGCATAAAAAGTCTTTTCAATCAGAAGATAAAAACGATTATTCCATATAAAATTTAATTTCAAAAAAATTAATTACTTTCACTGGTTAATTACACTATAAAAATCTAGTTATTCGATTTGTAGGGAATATCAAGCTTCTATCGTGTCCGGAGTCTACACTAAATCAAGATATTATACAGAATAAAAAACTTTTACCAAATAAATAAATCAATCAATTAAAATAATCTGACATTGAAAACCATGATTGAATCATAAAAATATTTATAAAGAAAAATTGAGATTTCACCCCTAACCTTAACAAAAAAAAATTTAGATAATAAAAACAAAAAGCAAATAATATGTATTACGAAAGGGTTATGCTTCAGACCCCCAGTGGGGGTCAACCCCTAGTGACGTGGCGCACTGGGGTTGGCCAAAAATCAAAAAAAAAAAAAAAAAAAAAAAACAATTTTTTTTGGTCCAATAGCAGCTGACCCCCAGCACCCCCAGCTGGGGGTCCAAGGCATTTTCCATTACGAAATGAATTTCGGAATGTTTCTGAATAGAGTCGTGATTGGAAGTTCTAAAAAATAGAGCACTAATAGCTCTAATGAGTTGGAAATATTAAAAAAAAAAAAAAAAAAGAACAAAAAAAGATACCCATCACATCATGAGAGAGTCAGCTCATTAGTACTCTCCTTAGTGTTTCATTTTTAGCGCTCTTAAGTATTTTTATTTAAAAAATAATTAAGAGCGCTAAAAGTGATACTCGAATAACACCACTAATGATGTGACGGTGAACCCTATCCGTTGCCTATGCCTTTTTTTTTTTTTCTTTTTGACATTTTTAATACATTAATACTGTTAATAATTTTTTTTCAATAGTATGAATCATTGTTGTTTTTGTTTATAATCCCCTTATCTTTTACCTATCCATCTATTTATAGCGTAACATCACCGCCATAGTGATAAACCAATCGACGCAATACACCCAATGACAGCAATTCCTTATTTTACTTTCCTACTTCTTGAGCACCTTACACGCAGGTGAACCAATTGGAAGCTCGTGTGATGTTGCGTCCCTTCCTGGCAAGAGTTTGTTTTCGACGTGACATCCTTTTTCTTTAATTGCCATTTAGCCCCAACATTTATGCTAATTACAAATTATTCTGTAAAAATTAAAAATAAATCATTAAACTCACACCTAAGAATAAAGCTGGGGAATTAAATTAATAAGAGTGTGTTAATGATTAAAAATAATAAGACATTTTTAACCATTCATCGTTATACTCACACCCCTTGAAATTTGGAGAAAATAGAGTTAGCCCCGCACTTTTGACACAAAATGTAAAGCTAATAATTTGTAGAAACTGAAATAAATAAAGATAAATATACATTTTAGTACAGACGTGATGATAATATTATTATTATTTTTTTCATTCATACGATTAACGAATTATTGATGAAAAACAATCTAATAAATTAAAACCTTGAGAGGTTAATATGATTATGTTAAAAGTGTAGAATTAACTGTATTTTTTCTTAAATCTTAAGAGAAGTGAGTGTAATTTACACACATTTTTTTTAATAATTATTTTAAACATATGGCTCTTATGTTATTATACTGGGTTCTATTTCAAGTTCCAATTACTCAGTAAGAAAAGTTTGTACTAGGGTATACACAGATCGGATTGGTCTGATTTTATAGTAAATCAGGAACCAAACCGTAGCAATTGGTTCCAGAAAAATTAGAATTATAACCGAACCATTAAATTGTGGAACCGGACTAGAACCAAACCATAAAAATCGGTTTGATTTGGTTTGGTTTTACGATTCTAGAAATTTTATATGATAATAAATATGATATATATTTTATTTTAGTAAGCAGATTAACAATAACTAATTTGGTTAAGTTACTTACAGTTTATCAATTTCATAGTGAAAACTTTTTATATTTTAATTTTTACAAATAAAAATATAAAAAATAATAAACAAATATATCATGATTCGGTTTAGTTCGGAATCGTAATCAAAGCCTTGGTACTGGAAATTGGACCAATTTGAATGGTTCCATTATTTTCATAATCAAAACCAGAATAAAAATCAGACCAAACTAGCAATTTAAATCGAATTAAATCGATTTATCAGTTTTTCTAGATTTTTTTACCCTTAGTTTGTAAAAATTTTAAATTTAGGCCTGGTTTGGCAAGTGTCCCTTTTAGTCAAAAAGTTATTAAAAAAACCAAAAAGCCAATAACCTATATCAAAAAATCAAAAATTCCCTTTTCTCTCTACTTTTTGTATATCTTTTCGTAAAAAGTCAAAAAGTCATCCCAAACATGCTAGTTTTTTTTACATTACATTTTAGTCCAAAAGTCAAAAAGTTATTAAAAAAGCCTGTTCCTAAACGAGGCCCAAGGTGTAGCATTTTTCTTTACCAAAACATTGTCTTGTATCTAGGTGCCGTATTGGAAAATGTTTAGAATCTCCATTAATAAGAAGAAACGAGCCTAGTCTAGTTGAATAGAAAGTTGTTATATTTTAGTTTGAAAATTTAATCAACTTAAAACATGTGTTTAAATTTGATTTGTCTATCTTTCGAGTTAAGTTTGAGTAGCTTAATCAACTTTTAAAATAGTTTTATTCCTGCATATAGGGTTATAGACTTCAATTTTAGTTGTGCTTCAAAATCTATTCAAATTTAAATTGTTTATATATCGAGATTTTAAACGAGTATTTAAAGAATTGAATATGAGTCAAACTTGAATAACTTGATTCATTTAGCTTAACACTATGTGACAATGTACAAAAAAGAAAGAAAACATGATTCATTAATCGACTTTAGTATGCTAGGAGAGGTTTGTCTTAGTTGACGACCATATCTTATGAAATACCTTTAAATATATATATAGTGGTCAATTGTCACGGATTGGGCGCTTGTCATCCTTCCGAGAAACCGGCTCTACGAGTGGTACTGTGTACCCTGTGCATTATATCTAAGGACCAACTCAAGTGATGCGACTCTGCTTGCCTTGCCGCTCACAAACTAATGCGTTTGCAGAGTGTTTGGTGTAGAACTCTCATCTTCAATGAGTCAGTACATGACATGCTATCACCGCCAATCCATGACGCCCTCGTCAGGGGGATATTACCTTGCCTGCCTCCATGCTTGTCTGTTTCTCTACCCATGGGAAACTTGTCCGGTGCGGACACCACCCTTGGTGTAGAGCCCACAATAAAGGTGCTTGGTATAAGTCCCACATACCGTCTCCATCACAGTACCCCTTGGCTAGCTCAGATACCACTTGTCATAGACTAAGCGCTTGTCATCCTCTTGAGAAGTTGGCTTCTTGGGAGGATGACAAGCTCCTAATCCTTGACATACTATATGTGCATGAGCCAAACAATTAGATTGACAATTACAAATTGAAACAGTTAAATAGGTAAAAACTACTCCAAACAGTTACAGAAATTGTTCTAAATAATTACAACATGAACCGATTACGTTTACACTACCATAATCATTTGCTTTACAATACTATGGATATTAATCACTTTTGGAGTGGATTATACTAGAATGGGTGGTTGGGATGTGGATAGGTTTGCATTCTTCTTCATTGTATTCTTCTCCATTGAATGAGTGACCCACATTGCCAACTCTATACTATTTTGATTTTTGTACTCTTCCTCCCTTGTCCAATCAAACTGTCAAAAATATTAAGGGCATATTTGTTAGCATTTCTGTTTTTTAAAACGGAATGGAAACATGTTTGGTAGCTATTTTTATTGCCTCAAAAATGCCACGAATTTGGAAACTAGTTTTCATTGCCTCTCCCCCTCCCCCTCTGGCAACACCTTCCAGTCACACCCCAACCATGCTTTCTTGTTTTGTTTAATGTCAATTGACTTGATAATTTATCAACAAAATGAGTTATTTATTATGAAATTAAAAATTTTAAGATATATGATGTAATTTTAGAATTACAAAAAAGAATCGGTATTTTAAGAAAATTTTAAAATATATATATTTATAATTTATCCTACAAATTGTTGTCATTACACATGGAATGAGTACCTTAACTGAAAGATCAGTAGCAAAGCAAGCCAGGTTGAAAGCACCATAAATCAAAGAAAATTAGGCAAGGAGGCAATGGCCCTATTTGGTAGAGCTGTGGGAAAATACTTATAGCTTATGCCTAAACAGCTTATAGCTTAAAACAGTGAACATAAGCTGATTTCTGACTTATAAATTAAGTATCTCCTGCCCCACTCAAAGAATAAGATGATTTCTGACTTCCAAAAAGCTATAAGTTATAAATTATAAGCTAAACCAAACACATCAAAATAACTTAAATTAAGCTGAAAAGTTGAAATAAGCAGCTTTTAAGCTGCACCAAACAGGGCTAATAAAACTTAGGGAAAATTATCCAAAAGTCCCATATCAGTATTAGCAATCTCATTTAGTCCTACCAATTAACGCATATACTGATAGATCCCATAGGTGATAACATTATCACTAATAGGTCCTATTTTGATTTATATTTTGATATTATGGTCGCTTCTACCCCTTCATTTACTGCGTCACACCTCAATGTCACATGTCATGAGACTTATCACACTGCCACACTGTCTCACTGTCACACAGCAAAAAGTACTATAGGGCATTTTTCCCAATGTGATACCCAAACACCCACTGCCACACTGTCTCACTGTCACACTGTCACACAGCAAAAAGTACTATAGGACATTTTTCCCAATGTGACACCCAAACACCCACTGTCACATAGCAAAAAAAACACACCCAAACACACACTGTCACACAGTAAAAAATGCACACAGCAAAAAGTACTATAGGGCATTTTTCCCAATGTGACACCCAAACACACACCGTCACACTGTCTCACATAACCCAACAAACAAGGGCATTTCAGGAAGATAAACATACCGTAGGACCAAACGGAGTAATAAAAATCTTTAAGGAATAATTGCATCAACATTTCACATTACGGGACTTATCAGTAACTCTCCCATAAACTTAACCCTCCGTTTCATTCATGAATTTGAGTAAGAATTAAAAAATAAAAAATAAAAAGAATATAATTATATTTTATATACATTTTTTTTTTCTTTTCAACTTTTTTTTTTTTCTTTTTCAAATTCATGAACCAAATATAACCTAAAAATATTGATGATTTTGTGATTAAGGTTATTTCATAAGAACAACAACAAAAAATACAAAGAATTTAAAATTTTTGATTTCATTTCATTTTCATTTTATATTTCGCTGGTCAAATCTGCCCTCCAAACACAATGTTATGGTTTATAAGATGTAGCAAGAGGGGTGGAGTTAATATTGGGTGAGAGAGAGAGAGAGAGAGAGAGAGAGAGAGAGAGAGAGAGAGAGAGAGAGAGAGAGAGAGATGCACAATGCCTACTTGTCTTCACAGGACAAGCAAATATTCATATTATCCTAATTAAGAAATCCCTCAACAGTGGCATAGGAAAAAAAAAATGGAGAGATGCAGCTTAGAGTTCCCCCCGCACAGAGTTTGAGTTGTATCCTATCACGAGATGATTTACACTCTCCATATTTGTGTAATTTTTTTTCTGCACTGTTAAGTGATTTCTGCATCCTCATTTCTGCCACTGAATTTTATACTATTTTTAAAAATTTTAAAAAATAATTGCTTCCATTATTTGTATTTGAAAAAAAAAATTAAAATATCTATGGTTTTCATTTTTGTTTCAGAAATAATTTTTAAAAATAAATTTTGGTGCCTAAACGTCAGTTTTTTTTTTTCAAAAAGATAATAATTTGTCAAACAATTTTTTTTCTTCTAAAAACAAAACAAAACAAAACAAAATATATTTTATGACATTTATCAAATGATGTGGTAAAAAAGAATGTGACATAAAATGATACTAAATTATATAGAGAAATGTTATTTATCAACGTATTTATTTTACTTTCTATTTGTTTTCATACAATAAATATTATGTATATTATGGAATCAACCCAAAAAAAAAGTGTAAAAAGTTTTAATGAAATATTTAAATAGATTTAAACTTGAAAAAATTTGAGAGCTTGTAGGATTTACTAGATCTCATTTCGATAATTCAAAATATTTATTATATATTCTTCATAAAAAGAAATTAGGCTGATCAAATAATTATTATCTTTTTATTTTATTGTGTTTATCTCAAAAAAATAAACGATGAGCATGTTTTTAAAAAAGCATATCATTCATTTTTTCAAAAACAGAAACAATAAAATTATTTTTTTATATTAATAATTTATAATAAGATATCCACAAAATAAATAATTAAAAAGGTTCTCACAATCTGGCAAAATTTTAATATGGTTCCTCCCACATGAATATAGAAGCGTCCGTGAAAAAACAACGTAATTGACGGTTCATTCAGAGTGCATTACTTGGGCGGGTTACTACATGTACAATACACATGTATCCTTACTCTTCCGCAATAGTAGCTTCAACAAAATCCCAATCACGTGCTTGCGCATTCCGACGTCTTCCATTTGGGCCTCCCTCCCCATCTATCTACATACTGTTAAAAAAAAAAAAGAAAAAAAAAAGCCAAGTCGGTTTGATTTGAGTTTTTAAGATTAAATTTTTTGAAAATTGGATTTTTTAGTTTTCGTATTTTTTTATTTTTAGTGAATGTTTTTTAAATTTTAAACATTTTTTTTTTACTTTTTTTAGATGCACCTTACTTAGATGTATCCAAAAAAAAAATATTTATGAAAAAATATTTTAAAAAATTAATTAATACATAAAAATATTAAAAAAAATGTATTGAATTCTTGTATTTTTTTTATTTTTGGTATTCAGTGAATTTTTAAAAGGTTTTTTTCACAATTTTTTTACTTTTTAAGTATATGTATGTTAGGTATGTCTAAAAAGTCAAAAAATTACTTAAAATATTTAAAAAATTCAGTAAAAACAAAAAAAACACAGAAAACAAAAAAATAATATTTTCTAAAAAGTGTTTTTGAAAAAGTGTAATCAAGCAAAGTGAACTACAAGTCCTCCTTTTTCTTTTTCTTTTTTATTATGTTTTCATATGATATTAAAAAGTTAATATGTTAAATTATAACGAAGAGATTATAATCTCTATCAATTTTGAAACCTAAATCTCTTATATTCGAGCAAGGATCTCATGTCTCCAAAAATTCATGTCTCCCTGTCAAAAATCACTCATCATTTGAGAATCTTAAAATTTAATAATTTCAAAACATATCTAACGATTGAAAATAATTTGAGACATAAGGACTGAGATTTTTTGGGACAAGAATCCTTGGACCTGATATTCATATAGTTACATGAATCAGTGTATCAATTATCTTGTCTCTCAATTAAGAACTATAAATCGAAGTTGCATCAATCAATAAAAAAAATTAATTAATTAATTAAAAATTTCTTTCTCTCTCTTTTTCTCTTCTTGCATGTGTCATCAACTTGCACACTTCTGCTTCTGAGAACCTTTAGAGGCGGACCGTAACATCGTCCGCCAACGCAGACCTTAATTAATGTCTAAATATTATTAATTGTTGCTGACCTTATGGCGGCCCTGACGTTCCATTCATTAACAAATTGGTCACATAAAATATAATGATAACCCCTCAAGACATATACAAGTTGACCTCATCACTCCAATGGATATTTCACTCCTTTCATTTTTCAATATTATCAGTCATTTTGAGAGTTGTTTTATGTAATTTATCAGAACTGTTTATGTACTTTAAATTTTTTGATATAATTTTTATTTATAATTTATTAAGGTTTGGTTTGACATGTTTGAAAAAAGTCAAAAAATTAAAAAATTACTATCCTATTTAAGTTATATCATTTTATTTAAGTCACATCACATCTCTAACACATTATTTTAAATCCAATCCAAACTCAACCCATATTTCATAAAAAGTCAAAAAGTACACTTATTTAGATCATTCCAAACAACCCTTAAATATAAATAAGTTAAACAAGCTGATTTTTTTTAAATAGAGTGAGAGCTGCTTTTGATTGATATTTTTAAATTATCAACTTTTAACTTATAATAAATTATACTAAGTAATACCTTTAGGCCTCGTTTGGAAAGAAACTATTTTAATAAAAAAGTCACTATAAGTTGTCACATCAATCTTTCTATTTTTTTGCATTTCTTTTCGTAAAAAATTAAAAAATTATTAAAATATTATATTTTCTAAATGAGGCCTTATTGTCTAATGCTCCCTAATGTGAATACTCATTATTACTTCTTAATTTAGAAATAGTTAATATTATTTTTATTATTACTAAATAATAATAATAAATAATATTTTTTTTCTACGTATTGCTATAAAATAATAATAAACATAGAGATATTATTTAGTGGTCGTAGAGTAATATTCATATCACTCATCACTTGACACTTGTCAAGTTATCTACCAAAAATTTAACAAAAAATATTAAATTTCACTATTTTAATCAATAAATATTAAATTGGAGCACCACGTAATTTTACCCACGACTACTAAATAAATTTTTCATAAAAAAAATTGTATGGAATCATCCTTTACAGTATTTGTTTTTTAACATAAAGTACAATTCGTTTTGTGTATAGAGAATTATGCGTTCTTGTTTCTCAATTTTTTTAGATAACTAAATAATATTTTACAACTCATCTATGAATATTTCGACTCTTTCAATTATAAAAATATGAAAAATGCTTAGAAGTACTAATTTAGCATTATCAATCCATCACTAATGATATAAAATGGACCATTTGAAGGGATAACTCCACACTCTTCTATCTATCTCTCTCTATTCTCTCCATCTTCCACCACATTAGAGGTAGATTAGGTTGCTATAATTGTAAAAATATATCACTTTCACTTTACTTAGACATTCTCCATAAAAAATATTTATACAATTTTTGTAATTAAACGAATAAATAAATACGAATTTAGTAATAAAAAATATGATGATATATACTAATAATTGTAAGTTTCTTGGTGTAATAATTCTATCCTTTCCCAAACCCCCAAAGTTACTAAAGTTAAAGAACTACCTCTTCACATTTCAAATTTTCAAGGTAATTACTAGGAAATTGAACTTCCATTCCTAAAAACAGAAAATAATAGTATCTAAAAAACAAAAAACAAAAAGAAGAAGAAGAAGAAAATAATCTGTGAAATTAAAGGATAGATAATTGCTAGAAATTGTGAAACTGAATCATAAGCTAGCGCTACTGACTTTAACCAGTAAGAACAAAGAAAAAATAAAAAATTCAACATTAGAGTACTTGACAATCCACAAAAAAAAAAAAAAAAGGAAGGGAGAATTAAAAAAATAATAATAATAAAAAGCCAGGGCTTGAGTCTTATTATAAAATAAATTGTGAATTTTTAATTTTGTTAGTTTAAAATTTTAATTTTTTCATTTATTTTTAATCTAAACTATTCGCTTAATTTTGTTGAGTAAAATCAACAGGAAAATAATATTTTTGTTATTAAAGTTAACGTATATACATAAAATATCTAAAATATTTTTTTTTATTGAGTTTAATAATGAAAATATTATTTTTTTCCATCAATTTTACCTAACGAAAATAGATAAATGATTTAAATTGAAAACAAATTAAAAGTTTAGGATTTAAATTGACAAAATTAAAAGGGCGAATTACACTAAAGGTCCCTATAGTTTGGGACTTGTGTCACTTTTGCCCCTAACTTTTCAATTGTGACTCTGAATTTTACATCTTGTTTCAAATAAAGACAATTGAATATAGCATTGCTCAATTTTAAGGGCAAAATCGTCAATTTGATAAAATATAAATTAATTTGACAAAAAATGTCAATTTTTTTTAAACTTTTAAAAATTATTTTTATCCACCAAAGATAAAATTATGTAAAATTGATAAATCTTTTACACATTTATATTTATTTATTTATTTTTACCAAATTAATTTTTATTATGTGTTTAGATGATGATTATGTAATGGATGATTGTTTTATTTTCATTAATTAGTTTCTATTTTTTCAAAAGTCAAACATGGCGACAACTTGGATATCATTATTAAACCAATCCAGTAAATCAAAAAACCAAAACTAAAAATATTTTATATATTAAATATATCGATTACATATTAAAAGTCTAACAACTATGCATTACATGATTATCACCAAATACATAATAAAAATTAATTTAGTAAAAAAATAAATAAATGTGTAAAACATTTATCAATTTAAATAATTTTATCGTTGGTCGGTAGAAATAATTTTTAAAAATATTGACATTTATTTTGTCAAATTAGTTTATATTTTATCAAATTGATGACTTTGCCCTTAAAATTGAGCAATGGTATCTTCAATTGTCCTTATTTGAAACAAGATTCAAATTCAAGATCAAATGTGTCACAATTGAAAAGTTAGTGATCAAAGTGATACGAGCCTCAAATTATAGGGATTGTTAGTGTAATTCGTTCAAATTAAAACTCAGGTTTTATTTTGTTATAAGAATCAAATCTTAGGATTTTTTTTTTTTTTTTTCATAATTTCTGCAAAAAATTAAAAAGAAAAATGCGGTAGACATATTATTGGGTTGAAAGATATATTTGTGTTAGTTTTTTTTACCGAATCATTTAAATTCTTATCAATTATTTATTGGCAAATTATATTAGTGGTATCTGTAGTTTGCTTCTTTGTCAATTTGGTTTTTATAATTTCAATTGCATCAACAGATTAAGATTTTAGAGACAACTTTAATAACGAAATCAATTTTTAGAGATAAAATATTTCAGTTATCAAAAGAGTAGTATTTTTAATGACAAAATTAGATATTTCATAATGAATTAATATCATTTTGAGAAAAAAAAAATTTCGTACAAAAAAGTAAACTGTTTGACATGAAATTGTTGTCTCTAAAATTACATTTATTAGCGATATTTTAAAAATTTTATTATTAAAGGTCATTTTTTTCTAGACAATTTTTCATGACAGTTCACATAACTCTCATAAAACTTTTTTACTTCTAGAGATGAAAGGTTTGATTTTTAAAATTCTAAGATCTCAACAACTCACTATTTTAGCTTAAAAGTTAAAAAGTCATAATAATAAAAAAAAAAAAAAAGAAAGAAAAAAGAGACAATAATCTATACTAAAAAATCAAAAATTCTATTTTCTCTCTACTTTTTAAATATCTTTTCGTAAAAAATCAAAAAATTATTTTAAACATACTATTTTTTTTACCTCAAATTTTAATTAAAAAATCAAAAAATTATTAAAACAACATATTCCCAAACAAAGTTCGCATCACCTTAGCTAGTTTAAACGAAGCTTGACGAGTCTTTCTTATTATTATTTATTACAAAGAGAGGCTTGCCTGCAATTCACGTTTTGGATTGAATGATGCAGTTTGCACTATTGTAAGCTTATCATTTACGAGTTCGTCTTAGTGATCTGGATCGTTTATGTTGAAAAATAAGCTTGAGGTAGGCTGCCAAACCATGCCCTACCATACCATGCCTGCAAAACAGAGGGTCAAAGAAGCTGCTGCCTAACAAAGCTGCTGCCTAACAAAGCTGCTGTCAACAATGGCTGCCACAATTGTTGGCTTTCATACTATGAGTTCACATTGTATTATCTATCTATAAATAGCTGTGTTTCATTAGAGTTTAATGTGTGTGGGAGAAAAGAAAAGAAAACAGAGAGTGCAGTGTAATCTTTTCAGATATTTTCAGAATAAATTTCAGTGAGTTTATTTTCAGTTTGGCTCGGTTTTAAGCCTCTCTTTGTAAATCACCACCAGTGGTTTGCATCCCACTCCCACCAACAGTGGTATCAGAGCCCGAAGGCAGCTCCAATTTGCAGAAATTCTGCAAAACTGCCAAGCACAGAGTGTGATTTCGAAAGTTGCTCAGAAATCAAAGTTGTCAAAATTTATTTTTGATCATACCAAATTGAAGCTCTCGACGAGACAAGCACAACCGTGCAAACCGCGTCGAAAACCGAGCACCACAGAAGCCGCACGCGCCCCACGCGCCTTCGTGACGCCGTCGCCACGCGCCTCCACGCGCACACGCGTTCCACTCGTCTTCTTCGCCCGAATTGCAGGGTTCGACCCGCGATCCGATCCGTCAACCCAGATCCGGATCCAAGTCCGACGTCATTGACGACGTCATTTGCTGACGTCATCCGAGCCGACCGTCGAGCCGTTAAGCCGAGCCGTCAAGCCGACAAGCCGAGCCTCCAGCCGAGCCGTTTGACCGAGCCGAGCCGCCGTTGACCCGAGCCGGTTCAAGCCGTTGACCGTAGCCGTTGACTGAGCCGCACGGAAAAGTAATCCAGTGTGCCGCGGCTAAGCTGTAGCCTCAGATCTGAGCCGTTCAACTTGTTTTGGCCAGATCTGAGTCATTCAGAGTCTGTTTCGGGTGATCCAATAGTGGTTTCCAACTATTTGGAATATTCCGGACACATCTGTACGGTCAGAATTTGCAAATTCCATTCTAAAAATTTGCAGATTGTTAAAGACAACCAATGGCCAACACAAACAACTTCTTTCAGCCCCAGTTTCCAAAACTCAGCAAGGAGAACTATGAAAATTGGAGTATTCAAATGCAAGTTCTATTAGCCTCACAAGATTTGTGGGAGTTAGTGGATCGAGGATATGACGAGCTACTCTCATGAGATGAAGGAACTTTAAATGATACTCGAGAACGGCATTAAAAAGATTCAAGGAGGAGAGATAAAAGGCCTTGTATCTACTCTATCAAGGCATTGATGAATCAAGTTTTGAGAAGATTTCGGACAACAACCTCTAAAGAGGCATGGAGTATTCTTCGCAATTCACACCGTGGAATTGAGAAGACGATCAGAGTTCGACTACAGGTGTTACGTGGCGAATTCGAGATGCTGCACATGAATGAGAATGAGTCAATTTCTGAGTACTTCAACAGAACATTGACCATTGTTAATCAGATGAGAAGATATGGAGAGAAGATGGAATCTCTTCAAATGATAGAGAAGATTCTCCGATCACTCAGTCCCAAGTTCGAGCATGTGGTTGTAGCAATAGAAGAGTCCAAAGATCTCAGTACCATGACCACCGATGAGTTGATGGGCACACTTGAGATTCATGAACAAAGGATCAACAAGAAGACTTCTTCAAGTTCTCTAGAGCAAGCTCTTCAATCAAAGCTTTCTTTCAGAGATGACAGAAACGAGCAAGGGGGGACATCACAAAGAGGCCGAGGAAGAGGCCGTGGTTACAATAACCAAAGTTTTGGCTTCCGAGGAAGAGGCGGAAGAAGTCCAGCCAGAGGAGGAAGAAGTCAACCACACTTTGCTCCAAGAGGAAGAGCAAGCGGTAGAGGAGGTGGTTACAACAACCGACCAGTTTTTAACAAAAGGAATGTTCAGTGTTACCACTGCCACAAGTTCGGACATTACAGCAATGAATGCCGAAGTAGAGCAACAACAGAAGCCGGCGAGCAAGCAAATTTTGCCGAGCAGGAAACAAACAAAGTTGGACCTACAGTCCTGTTTGTTCACCATGGAGACACTGAAAACCAAAACAATGTTTGGTATCTAGATTCAGGAGCCAGTAACCACATGTGTGGTAAAAGAGAGCTGTTCGTTGAGCTTGACGAGACTGTACAAGCACAAGTCTCATTTGGTGATTCTTCAAAGACTCCAGTGAAAGGAAGAGGTAATATTCTGATCAAGCTCAAGAATGGAGATCATGATTATATCTCCAATGTTTATTATGTTCCTGCCATGAAGAACAACATTTTGAGTATGGGACAACTTCTAGAGAAAGGATACGACATCAGCATGAAAGATTGTCATCTTACCATCAAAGACAATCTTGGTAATTTGATCGCTCGGGTGAGAATGTCCAAGAATCGGATGTTTGCATTGAACATCCAACATGATGCTGCGAAGTGTTTAAATGCCATCATCAAAGACAAAGACTGGCTATGGCATTTGAGGTTTGGACATCTTAACTTTGGAAGCTTGAAGGCATTGTCAAGCAAGAATATGGTGAGAGGGCTCCCATATTGCTCATACCAATGAAGTTTGTGAAAATGCATTCTTGGCAAGCATCACGAACTAGCTTTGCCAAAGAAGTGAAGTGGAGAGCAAGAAAGCTTGGAGCTAGTGCACTTGATGTGTGTGGTCCATTGAAGCCGATGTCAAATGGACAGAATAGATATTTTCTCACCTTCATTGATGATTATAGCCGGAAGACATGGGTGTACTTTCTTAAAAGAAAGTCAGAGGTGTTCAGCATCTTCAAAGAATTCAAAGCTTTTGTAGAGAAGCAAAGCGGCTACTACATCAAGACACTGCGATCAGATCAAGGTGGTGAATATACATCAGATGCTTTCGAGAAGTATTGCAAAGAGCAGGGAATCAAGCATCAAACAACACCATCCTATACGCCACAGCTAAATGGTGTTGCTGAAAGGAAGAATCGCACAATCTTAGATATGGCAAGGAGCATGTTGAAAGGAAAGGGACTGCCCAAGCAATTTTGGGCTGAAGCCGTATCATGTGCTGTGTATCTACTAAATAGATGCCCAACCAGGAGTCTTCATTCTATGACTCCAGAAGAAGCTTGGAGTTCACATAAATAGCGTCAATCATCTCAGAATATTTGGGTGTGTTGCATACACCAAGATTCCAGAAGCAAGAAGAACCAAGCTCGATGATAAGGGAGAAAAATGTATCCTTGTCGGATATGGAGATAGAACAATGGGATACAAGTTGTATAATCCCATTACCAGAAAGGTGATCATGAGTCGAGATGTGATATTTGAAGAAGAAGAAGCTTGGAACTGGAATCAGGATGAAGTTATCAAAGATGCAGAACTTATTCTTGAAGATGAAACATCAAAAGCTCCTGTTGAAATTACAAGAGAAGTTCAAGATGAGCCACAAACTCCTCCACATAGAATTCCTGCACCTAGATCGCCAATTTCTCACAGAAGTGCTGCATCATCATCATCATCAGCATCAGCATCTTCAGATGATAGTTTTTTCAAACAACCAAGACCAATGAGAAATTTGCAGGAGATATATGAAGCTACAGAAGAAGCAGATCTGAATCTGTACTGTCTACTTGCAGATAGTGATCCACTTACCTTCTCAGAAGCCATCCAAGAAGATAAATGGAAGAAAGCAATGGATGAAGAAATTCATGCCATTGAGAAAAATGACACATGGAAGCTTACGGTCTACGGAGGGCACAAACCCATTGGAGTGAAATGGGTATACAAGACAAAGAGGAATGCACAAAGGCGAAGTGCAACGCTACAAAACAAGGTTAGTAGCAAAAGGTTACAAGCAAAAGTGGCATTGACTATGGAGAGGTGTTTGCTCGGTTGCGATTGGAGACTATCGGGCTAATGATTTCTTTGGTACTTGACAAGTGGCGATTTATCAACTTGATGTGAAATCTGCATTTCTTAATGGTTTTCTCGACGAAGAAATCTATATTGAACAACCTTCGGGGTATGTTCAGTATAGGCATGAAGACAAAGTGTACAAATTGAAGAAAGCACTTTATGGATTGAAGCAAGCTCCGCGTGCATGGAATACTAGAATTGATCAGTATTTTCATGACAATGGTTTTGAAAAATGTCCATATGAGCACGCACTATATTTGAAGAAGGAAGCTGATGGAAGCATGTTGCTTGCTTGTCTTTATGTTGATGATCTAATCTTCACCGGAAACAATCCAGCCATGTTCAAAGACTTTAAAAGACGCATGGTCCAAGAGTTTGAAATGACAGATATTGGATTGATGGCTCATTTTCTAGGCATTGAAGTAGTACAAAGAAAAGATGGGATTTTTATTTCCCAAAGTGGTTATGCCAAGGAAATTCTCAAGAGATATGGAATGGAGAATTGCAATCCGATCAACACTCAGAGAAGCGGTGGAGTGGAGCTCGAGAAAATGCGAGCGGTGATGTGGATCCAACTTATTTCAAGAGCCTAGTTGGAAGTCTTCGCTATCTTACTTGCACTAGGCGGACATACTCTATGGAGTAGGGTGATCGGCAGATATATGGAAACAGGATCGATCACACCTTTATGCGACAAGAGGATTCTTCGCTACATCAAAGGTACAATCGATGATGGTTTATTCAATAAACCAATGAAAACTTCGATCTTGTTGGCTACTCGGATAGCGGCGGGGCGTGACTTGGATGAGCGGAAAAGTACTACGGGGTTTACCTTCTTTATGGAATCTGACCTTCATGGTCATCCAAGAAGCAAGCCATTGTGACATTATCGACTTATTTTGAGTATGTTCGACCAACTTCGGTGTGTGTCATGCAATATGGTTACGGAACATGCTGAAGCATTTGGGATTTCCACAAGAAAAACCCACTGAGATTTTTGTTGATAATCGCTCAGCAATTGCATTGGCAAAGAACCCAGTTTATCATGAAAGAAGTAAGCATATTGACACCCGCTATCATTTCATCCGAGAGCATGTGAAAAATAAAGAGGTGGAATTATTGCCTTGCAAATCCCAAGATCAGCTTGCAGATATTTTCACGAAGCCATTGAAAACTGATCTATTCAACAAGATGAAAATAATGCTCGGGATGAAGCAGTATGGAGAATCAAGCTTAAGGGGGGATGTTGAAAAATAAGCTTGAGGTAGGCTGCCAAACCATGCCCTACCATACCATGCCTGCAAAAGAGAGGTCAAAGAAGCTGCCGCCTAACAAAGCTGCCTAACAAAAGTCAACAATGGCGCCACAATTGTTGGCTTTCATACTATGAGTTCACATTGTATTATCTATCTATAAATAAATGTGTTTCATTAGAGTTTAATGTGTGTGGGAGAAAAGAAAAGAAGCGAGAGTGAGTGTAATCTTTTCAGATATTTTCAGAATAAATTTCAGTGAGTTTATTTTCAGTTTGGCTCGGTTTTAAGCCTCTCTTTGTAAATCACCACCAGTGGTTTGCATCCCACTCCCACCAACAGTTTAAACTGTCAAATTTAATGAGTAAATTATTTATACAAAAAATTAAATTGATAAATTTTGGAAGTCTCATGATGAATTTATTTTCAAAATCATATTGACCGTTCATATTTTTTTTATAAGAAATGTGATCTGATCATGTAATTGTTGAAATTGGATTAATTTAATTTTTTTACACAAATGATCTATTTAATGAATTTTATAATTTAATAATTCAAATTATCAAGACAGCCCTTAGTTGGCTCCGAACAATGCAAACTAGACCCTCCAGTCCAACATGAACCGGAGGCAAGCCTGGACCTTATTACAAATCTGTATATGTGGTCTTTGAACATGGATATTTAGCTAGAATATTCCTTCTATACCTGCCAAAAATAATTTGGCAGTTGAAAATGGAAGTAATCTGAAAATGTAAAATTTATATATTCATCGGAATGTATATCAATTAGTGTCAATATGAATATGCAAAGGGCTTACAGCACCAATCTATATATATATATACTAGTTTAAAAAGGTTTGGCATGGGCTATTATTAAAGCATGTTTAAATTTTATATTTTGATATTTTTTAGAAATTAGAATATTGTTCTATGAAATTGAATAGAATAAATCATTAGATATATGATAAAATTATGTGATATGAAATGTACTATTTTTTGATTTGTTATACACCTAATGATGTAGACTTTAATTCTATTACCACATCATTTTGGATGAATTTATGAGATTTTAACATTTGTTCCGAATTTATAAAAAAAAAAATTATGGTGTGTAGCTTTTCTCAACAGATAAATATAAAACAAATATTAAGATAATTCTCTGGGCTAAAAAAAACTACTACGATAATTCACTGAACTAATAAAGAAGCAGAAGAAAATAAATAAATATATATATATATATATAAATGAATAATTTTATTAATATATAAATCATACTCGCATAACAAATGACTAATTTTATAAATAAGTAAATCATTAAGTAAATTAATAATTTTTAATGGTATGAAAAATATTTTTTAGTTAATCATTTTATTAATAAATAAGTTATTAAGTCAATTAATTGTTTTTAATGATTTGAGAAATATTTTTCAGTAAATAATTTTGATAATTTATTATTGCAGAGGAGAATAATTTTTTTTTCCTGAGTTTTGTATTAGATTAAAATTTGTAACAAACGATAGTTGTAATTTCTAATATTATAGAACTAATTCATATTTCAAACAAATTATATAAGTGTATTTGTAATTTGTTAAAAAATAAAAGATTTATGTTTCATAATTAACTAAGAATATTTACGTAATTATGAAAAAACCAGTTTCATACTTAATCAAGAATGCTTACATAATTATGAAAAAACCTGTTACATAGCTGACTAAAAATATTTGCGTAATTATGAAAAAAATTTCACTTAACATAAATGTCATCATTAATAAATTATTCAAAATAAAAATACAAAATCAAAAAGAAAAAAAAAATCTAAAGCAACTAAACAATTCATATATATATATATATAAATATGGGAGGCTTTTCTTTATTTTTGGTATTACTATAAGCTATGGAAAAGAAATACAAACAAATGCAAGTGAGAGTAGGTTGTCCTCTCTCTCTCTCTCTCTCTCTCTCTCTCTCTCTCTCTCTCTCTCTCTTTATTTCGTTCTTTATTTCTTAAAGTCTTATGGTGTGTTATTACAAGAGGAAAGCCATTTTGTAATTGGTTTTGAGAGCTCATGAAAAGCACTCTGTAGTCCTACGTAGTCCTTCCTTGCAGAATGAGCAAATGCAACCCAAGGTTTTTTTGACAAAATCTGGTGGGCTTTGTTATGGCCCACGGGTTGGAATTTTGTTGCGAATTCGTTAGTTGGCAGTTTTGGGTTTTCGTTTCTGAGTCACTGAGCGACAGCCTTGGTTGGTGATTATAGATGTCACCGCTATGAGGTGTGTGATATTTTATTGGCCTCTATGTTTTATTTGCGGTAGAGACTGTGAGCTTATGGGGGTCGTTATCATATTTTGATTGTATTGCTGATTGTTTTAGCTTTTTCATTTTTTTTTTTGGTCTTAGCATGTGTATTAGTCAGATTCTTAAATGTTTTTATAATTTTATTTTATATACTTGCTCATATATTTTGCCCAAGTTTTTATCCATTATTTTTTATGGTAAGGGTGACTTGGGGATAAAAATGATATATGGGCGTTGGCTACATATTTTGTATAAATCAATTATAATTCAACACGTGACAGAACAAGGGTAATACAGGAAGACTATTCAAGTCTTCAATAATAATCGTACACGTGGCAGTTAGTATTGGTTATTACGAGATCTGAGTAGCATTGGATCAACAAAGAGATGCAAAGTGATGTGGCTTCAACGGTTACTCACATTCAAATTCAAAATTAGGAGGGAAGCCTAACTGTAAGTGATGGCATAATGGAGCTAATTGTAAGGCAACATGATCAGCGATCATGGAGGAGCAGTTCGACGGTTGGAAATACAGTTCGATGGTCATCCTTGAGAAGTATAAATAGCAGAGAAGGCCCCAGAAAAAGCCCCCAGACTCAGATCCAAAAAACTAGTCTTATTCTACTTTATTTCTTTTCCAGTTTTACATTTCTTGTTTTTTACATTCCTGTACTTTAAATTCCTACACTGCACTTCGTTCATAGAATTAGTTTCAAGTAGATTGTTGCTGTAAACCTCTATGAGGCTGAGTTTGGATCATTGTAAGCTTTTCATTTTAATGAAATACTTCAATTGTTCTTCATTTAATTATTATGTTGCTTAATTCTCCTAAATCAAGCCACTAGTAAAAGTCCTCTTCATTGAGGTTAAAAGAATTAAAACACAATCTTCTGATAATTGGTTGGCAATTAATTTTCTGTAAGAACTGATTGATCCTTGCTGGCGCGCTCGCAATTATAATAATAACCTTCGAAAGTTAAAAAGTCAACATATATTTTTGGCACGCCCAGTGGGACTAATTGAAATGGCTAGACATAGGAGACAAGGAGAAAATGAACGCTTGGAAGAAGGCGTAGAAGGAAAGGTAAAGATACCTAATCTAGAGGATAATGTGATAACACATCTTGTGAAAACACCCATTTTGTCGGAACCTATGGTCGAACAGACTAGCACTTCGGAACAAGTACCATATGTTCATAATATTGGACGAGACCAAGGAATTTGACCATCCACTGTTCCATCTACTCAGCCAATAAATCCATAGGGTGGCTTAGTAGATGCCATGGGACAGCAGTTAATGAACACGATGGAAAGGTGGTCAACATCCTTTATGGATCGAATGAATAACCACCAACCAACAAACGCAAGACACATGGAGGAAGTTTCAAATGTCCCTTAGCAAAGATTGGCTAAAGATAAACAACCTATACAAGTTAATGGACATTCTAATGGTCAAACTAGTAATCAGAACTATGAAAGACCATCACCTCAGTCTTGGAACGAACCTATTTCGAGGCCTATAGTAGATCAAAATGCCTCAATATTTAACAGTGAAGCCATGTAAGTTGGTGGATTTGGTCCAGTACAAGAAAATGGTATAAGAATGATTTCAAATCCCATGTTCGAAGCCATACCTGGCACGAGGGGGTTCACTAATCCCTTATTTGAATTTATACCCGGGGGGTTGGAAGGTTTTCCTATAAATGGAAGAGACACAATACCTGTTCCAGCACCTTTCGCTGATCCTTTCACGCGACAGGCTCAAAGGGGTTACCCACACCCCCAACAGCAACATGCACCACAGGGACAACCAGTCCCAAATATACTACCTTATGGACCAAGAGGACCACAGGCACAAGTTTGTCCACCAAATCCTGTGTTTGTCCCTCCAGTAGTGGTTCAGTAGGCACAAAATATGGTCCATAGGGACCAAATTGCTGACATTATTAGAGAGATGTGTGGACCGATAACTCGGGGGGTCCAGACTCCTGTGTACAGGAAACCATACCCAGAATGGGTAGATAGGGTACATGAATACCCAAGAGGTTTCAGAATACCAGATTTTGTCCTTTTTTATGGGAATGGAAACCAATCAATAGTGGAGCATATTGCTAGGTTTGCTGCTCAATACGGTGAATTTATTAATAATGACTATATGAAGTTAAGGTTATTCCCAAATTCCCTAACTAGGGGAGCATTTGTATGGTATATTAACCTTACACCTGGCTCTATCCAAATGTGGCAACAAATGGGAGAGGCATTTCATGCCCAATTCTTCCAATCGGAGCCAGAGGTTTCTATGGCAGACTTGGCAAGATTGAGTCAAAGGCCTAAAGAAAAGGCTACTCAGTTTATTGCTAGATTTAAAAGAGCACGAAACAAATGTAGGGTCATCCTACCGGAGTTAGAATTCGTGAGATTGGCTCAAAGTGGTTTAGAGTTTAGGCTTCGAAAGAAGTTTGACTCAACTGAGTTTAGAGACTTGGTGGAACTAACCTATAATGTGTTTAGGTATGAAGCATTACTAGAGAAGGAACAAGATCGAAATAATGCATCATACAAGACATACTATAGAGATCCTAACTATGAGATTGATGCAGCAGAGATTGTGGGGAAAGAACCTGTGATCTGTGAGGCATTAATTCATAAGGATACAACAATTGACCAACAGTTTAAAAAGAAAGACCTTCATAGGAAATACTCTTTCGATTTAACTAAGGCAGATGACATTTTTGATCATTTGCTTGCGGCCAACTTCCTTAAGTTACCAAAAGGAGTCAAAATTCCATCTCCAGATGAACTTAAAGGGAAAGTATATTATAAATGGCATAATTCTTGGTCTCACTTGACTAAAAACTGTATTGTTTTTCGAGACAGGATCCAAGAACAAATTCGGAAAGGAAGTTTGAAATTCCCAACCAAAGCGGAAAAGGCCATGAGGATCGACAATAATCCATTTCCAGAAATTAGAGAGGTGGCAGCCAATGTCATTATGCCAGGCTTCCAGAACTTGTCCTTGAAAGAATTGGAAGAAGTCAATGTGCAGATGCATGTTGCCAACCAGACAATTATCAAGAAAGACACTGGAAATCTACCAGCTATTGGACAAGGTTTCTCATACCAGAGGGAAGACTCTGATGAAGAAGCACTAGATGACGACTCTTTAGAGGCAACTGTAATGCAAAGGATGTGTCCCAGGTGCAGACTAAGCTATAAGTGGATGAAAGGGCTTCCAATTGATGGTAAGCAATATTACAGGGATGTGCAGAGACGTCCTAAACCAACCAATGCTTATAATAAAAGGCCATATCCATCTGGTATTAGGCAGCAGCCATTAATGGTTGAACCAACAGCTGATAGAATGTTTACTAAAGGCAAGAGGCCTTTATATGAGTCTAGGCCACCTAATTATTACAGAATGGAGAGTAGTCATTCTGAAAGGAGACTGGAGAAGGGTTCAGTTTATGGGAACAAAGCCAGAGATTGGCCCCCTAGACCAGCCTCACGCAGGACAGAAAGTGGTCACCTTTATCAAAGGCCTGAGTTAGGCCCAAAATATGAAGTCAGAGCCAAGTAGTGGCCTTCATAGCTAGCTTCGAAGATGGCTTTAAAGGAAGAAAGGAATAGTTCAACATCTGGGTCAGCAACTTTGTGGGTACCTGGAGTTCCAGATTGGTTTGTGATGCAGAACAAACCTAGGGAAGTGTCTACTCAAAGAGATGTTGTTGGAAACCAAGGTAGGATGATCAAGTCTCCTTTGGTGGCCCTAAACAATTGGGTATTGCTTAAATACCTAAAAACAAAGGAACCAGATATGATCCTAGTAATTTCAAGATCACAAAGGAGAAAGATTCAGTATAGGCACACTCAGTACCAGAAAGACCTGAAAGAAAGTAGAGAGAGCCCTTCATTGGTCCAGATAGAAGGAAAGAAGAATCAGACCATAGTCCAAAACCAACTTTACAAGGAAAAATGGGCTGCAGCAGAGAACAGTTGGTCAAAGTTCACTTTGAACTGAAAGCCAGAGAGAAGTCTAGTTTAGTAGGATTGTAGAAGGCTTTGATGGAGAGTGATAGCGAGACAGAAGAAGAAGTTGGCCTAAGCCAAAAGAAAGGAATGGTTTAGGAAGAAATGTTCGAAGCCTTCATAGCTGAACAAACATTTTTGGTTGAAAAGTCAATCAGAAAAGACCATGTTATGAAGTGGGAGGATGCTTCAAGTAGGTGAACAAGGTGGCCAAAGGAGAAAGCAGCCTGACCCGACCATCCAATTTGGCTCAGTGTCAGTAAATATGGTACACATACTATCGCATGAATTCCAAGTTGGAGATGAGAACCAGGAGGGGCAAGAAATTTACCCAATTCCAGTCTCTAGTGAAGACTCACAAGTGAGTATGGTGTAAGATGAATTCGGAATGGCTACCCCGATGGAAACTGAATATGAGAGTGAAGAAGAGGTGAGTATTAACCTCTCATATCCTTTTGAGTATCCCTCGAACTCTATGGCACAGCATGTCAAGCCTTTGTATATCAAGGTCTTCTTCGATGAGATACAATTGAATCGAGTCTTGGTGGATAATGGGGCAGCGGTGAACTTACTACCGAAATCTTCCTTCAAGAAACTAGGGAAAAGGAACCCCAAGTTAATCCCAACCAGCACAACCATTGCTGGCTTCACTGGAGACAAACAAATGGCTCAGGGAATTCTGCCCATCAACCTGAGTGTGGGAACCAGGGACTGCATGACGGCATTCTTCATTATCGATAGCAATGCTAAGTACAATGCTTTACTTAGTAGAGATTGGATCCACATTAACAAATGTGTACCTTCCTCTTTGCATCAGAAAATAATGATGGCCTTGGGCAATGGAGAGACAGAGGAAATTGATGCAGATCATCTACCCTTCATAGCATGTGCAGACTTCACAGAGGCCAAATTGTATATTGAGGGAGTGACACCACTCAGTATACTGAGGAAACCTGATGGCTCAGCTGAAGTGATGGCTGATGAGGAAGTGGCACACCTGAAGCACTTAGTCCAAGAGAGTGCTGATGAAGAGGTTATCGTTAAGAATGACAATAATGCCTGGTTGTAGGCAAAGAGATGAAGCACAATAAGCCAAGTCTTTGGCTCTAATTAAGTTCTCAATATTTGATGTAAAATCAATAGTCCAGAAAGTGCAGGAGCAAGAGAAAGAAGCCATGATAATTGGCTGCAAGCAAGAGCAGCAACAGGCTAGAGTTTTAGCCCTTGATAAATACTGTGTATTGGACATTGACACAAAAGTCCAGGAGATACAGGAAGAAGAAGCCTTATGGACAGACTTTGTCTATGAGGAGAAGGATAAAGATGTTGAATTAAAGAACCTGGGAGCAGAACAAAGCAAGAAGATGGCTTCGAAGGCAGAAGGAATCAAAGAAGAAGTTTCAGTAAGTTCTCAGACACAAGACCCCTTAGAAGAAGTAAATTTAGGGGAAGGTTCTATACAACAGCCTATTTATATAAGTGCTTGGTTGAATGCTCTTAACAGAGACCAGTTGTTGGTTGTTCTGAAGAGACATAAAGATTGTTTTGCATGGTCTTATAATGAACTACCAGGATTGGATAGATCATTAGTAGAACATAGGCTCCCTATGAGGCCTAATTTCAAGCCATACAAGCAAAAACCAAGAAGAACGAGTCCAGAAGTGATTCAGAAAGTTAAAGAGGAAATTCTTAGACTACTCAAGGCAGGCTTTATTAGGATAGCTAAGTATGTTGAATGGCTATCCAATATTGTGCCTGTAGTTAAGAAGAATGGTAAAATGAGAGTATGTATTGATTTCAGAAATTTAAATCTAGCAACTCCAAAAGATGAGTATCTTATGCCTATAGTGGATTTGTTGGTAAACAACTCAGCAGGGCATCAAGTTTTATCAATGATGAATGGGCACTCTAGTTATAACCAAATCTACATTGTAGAGGATGATGTCCATAAGACAGCATTCAGATGTCTTGGGAATATTGGCACCTTCGAATGGGTTAAAATGCTATTTGGCCTGAAGAATGCTGGAGCTACATATCAGAGGGCTATGAACACTATCTTTCATGACCTCATTGGAAGGTATTTAGAGTGTTATATTGATGACATTGTAGTTAAATCCTAATCCATGGAGGAGCATCTGTTTTACTTAGAAGCAGCTTTTGAAAGAATGAGAAAGTTCAAGTTGAAACTCAATCATCTTAAGTGTGCTTTTGGCGTATCATCTGGAAACTTCTTGGGTTATATAGTACACAAGAAAGGAATACATATTGACTAGAATAAAGCCAAAGCCATCATTGAAGCCAGACCTCCATCAAGTAAGAAAGAATTACAAAAGTTCCTTGGACAGGTTAATTTTCTTCGAAGATTCATTTCTAATACTGCAGGGAAAACTAAAGTATTTTCTTCCTTATTAAGGCTAAAAGATGAAGAGGAATTTGTGTGGACAGCTGAGCATCAAATTGCTTTCGAAGGTATCAAAGCCTACTTGGCCAACCCTCTAGTGCTGATGCCACCAAAGGATGATAAGCCCTTGAAGTTGTACATAGCTGCAGCAGAACATTCATTGGGAGCTTTCTTAGCGCAAGACAATGAAGAAGGCAAGGAGCAAGCTGTTTATTACCTTAGTAGGTTTTTAAATTCTTGTGAATGTAAATACTCAGATGTAGAAAAGCTGTGCCTTGCATTGTATTTTGTTGCAATGAAATTAAGATACTATCTTTTGCCTACAACTGTCTTGGTAATTGCAATCACAGATTTGGTTAAGTATATGTTATCTAGACCTATGTTGAGGGGAAGAATTGGCAAATGGATACTAGCCTTATCAGAATTTTAATATGTTCCCCAAAAGGCAGTAAAAGGACAAGTTTTAGCTAATTTTTTAGCAGACCATCCATCTCAAACTGAAAGCTAAGAGATAATGAAACTTGGTATGGCTAGTGTTGAGCCATGGCAAATGTGGTTCGATGGATCAAAAGCCAATAGCCTAACTAGAATTGGTATAGTGATTAAGTCACCACAAGGAGTAGAAACCACACATGGTTTCAGAGTGGATGAAGTTACTTGTTCTAATAATCAAGTCGAATATGAAGCCTTAATAGTGGGATTGGAAATTCTTATTGGATTACAAGTTCATGCAGTTGACATATTTGGAGATTCTCAATTGGTGGTTAACCAAGTGAAAGAGATTTTCAAATGTCAAAGTATAAGCATGTTGCCATACTATGTTGTTGCATTACATCTGCTTTCTCAATTTCAAATAGCAAATGTAACTCATGTCCCAAGATTCTTGAATAATAGAGCTAATGATGTGGCTCAGAAAGTTTCGAATTTCTAGAGAAGGGATACTGCTCAAAGGGACATAAGCCAAACAACATATTAGAAGTTAATACCACCCTTGAATAAAAGGAATGTGGTCTTGGAAGTCAATCATAGTGACTTACAAGAACAAGATTGGAGGCATCCAATAATACAGTACCTGGCTGGCCCATCTTCTAAGGTCAGCAGAAAAATTAAATTGCAGTCTATGCAATACATGATGTACGGTAATGCTCTCTACAAAAGAGGGGGAGATGGTTTATTACTGGAATGTTTAGGCCCAAAAGAAGCATTAACAGCTATCGTTGAGGTTCATGAAGGCATCTGTGGTGCTCATCAGCCTGGTGTGAAAATGAGATGGTTGCTTCGAAGGCATTCCTACTATTGGCCAACTATCCTTAAAGACTGCATAGAATATGCAAAAGGTTGCCAGATATGTCAAAAGCATGGCACAATAAGGCATGTGTCCATAATTGACCTGCATGCAGTAGTGAAGCCTTGACCATTTAGAGGATGGGCCATGGATATGATGGGAAAAATACACCTACCTTCTTCGAAGCATCATTGTTTCATTTTAGTAGCCACTGATTACTTTACTAAGTGGGTCGAAGTCAAGCCATACAAGGCTGTAGACCAGACTGAGGTCATTGGATTCATTAAGGATTTAATCCATAGATTTAGTATCTCACAGACTATAACTGTTGATAATGGGATTGTATTTCATGGGAGATGATAAAGTCTTTTGTGGCAGAGTTTGGAATTAACCTTGTTAATTCTAGCCCTTATTATGCACAAGCCAATGGTCAAGCTGAATTATCCAATAAGTCTTTGAAAAAAGGGTTACAAAAAGTTGTAGAAGACAATCCTAGGGATTGGCATAACTTATTGTTGAATGTATTGTGGGCTTATAAGACTTCCCCAAGGTCAAGCACAGGAGTCACTCCTTATGCCTTAGTATATGGGCATGATGCAGTGTTACTTGTGGAGATTAATGTTAAGTCCTTAAGGGTAAGATGCCAAGACCAGTTAGATCCTGAGCAATATCATTAGAGTATGTGCTTGGAATTAGGAAGCATAGATGAAGCTAGAATTCTGGCATTAAATAGCATTCTTTTCCAAAAGAAGAAAGCAGCCAAAAATTATAATAAGAAAGTCAAACACATTGGCTTTGATGAAGGTGATTTGGTATGGAAGACAATACTCCCAATAGAGATTAAAAGCCATAAGTTTGGCAAATGGTCACCTAACTAGGAAGGACCATATCAAATTCATAGAGTCTTGTCTTTTGGAGCATACCATTTGAGAAATTTGAATGGATACATACATCCCAAAAAGATTAATGGCAGATATTTGAAGCCTTATTTCTCAACTATTTGGGAAACACAAGGAATAAAATAAACACTAAGTACAAGAACACAAGAATACTCAAATGATAAATAAGAATTTGTTTTTTCATAAAGAGTTGAATACATTCTGCCATAAATTGGCCCATAAATCATTACAATGTCTCAGTTGTTCTTTCACAATAGATGTTCTATTATTAAATGATGAGAGCAACTGGATGGCTGTGGTCATTTCTTGCTTTCGGTCAGCCAGTCCTTGGTTGGTGATCTGCAGTTTGGTGTCAGTTCGGATTAAGGCCTGGTTCACTGTAGATAGCTCCTCCTCAAGTTGAGCTTTCTTCTCCAGTAGTTGAGTTCGAAAATGGGAGACATAAGAATGTTGTTCCTTTAGTTATGATACTTCAGTATGCATTGTGGAAACAAAGCTCTGATCTTTAACCAATTTCTCATCTGTAGCCTTGGTAGCATGGCAAATGTTGATGTAAAAATCAATAGTGGCTACTGCCTGAGATAAATGACGTGAGACAGTCATGCTGGATTGCTCAACAACTTTGCAGCACTGAAGGAAGCCATTTCTTATTATAGGTCTCTCTAAGGCCTCGAAAGGAATCCTTGAAAAAGATGTCAACAGCTTCAGACAGCTGCCTAAGTCCATCAGAGGTGAAGAAGGCTTGTTACTAGAGGAAGAGCTTTCAAAAATTTCTAGCAAGGAATCGGCTAGAACTAATGGCTCTGTCTCATCATTAGCTATTGGAGAGGTAGAAGGTATGTCAAAAAGACTGGCTAGTCTTGCTTCGAAGATATCTACCTCATCCGTAGACATGAAGGGTGCATAAAGAGCTGTAGTGGAAGACACAAAGGACTGCATAGGGATAGGAGAAATTGGTGGAGCATCTTTAGTAGTTTCTATGGTTCTAGCCACCAATAGATCGAGGGAGGATGGGTTGGAACTAGGTAGAGGTGATAAATCATGAGTTGGAGAGCTACTAGTACCCTCTATAGAAGAATCAGCTACCATCAAAAGTTAGAGTTTCCTTAGGAAGGGAAGGGAAAGTAAGGCTCAAAAGAGAACTAAATTAAAAAAAATCAAAAGACAGATAAGGGAGATATAGGGTTAAGCAGAAGGAAAAGGAGCATGAATACTTGGCCTTAGGAAGGGTATAGAAAACATAGGGCCTGGAAGTGGCAGAATTATTTGAATGGTTTCCACATCTTGAATTTGTTCCACTTCAACTGAAACTGAGGAAGTCCTTATTGGAAGAATAGGCTCAGTAGTTGTTGCTGCAAAAGAAGAAGTACAAAGTAATATCAAGTCTCAATACCAAGAAATTGACAAGGGGAAAAGAATAGAGCCATGAAAGAAGTTACTTGTTTCAGAAGTGGTAGCAACAATGGGAAGGCTGCGAAGAGAATAGTGCTCAGCAAGATGTTGCCTTCTTGTAGTTTCTCTTTGGATTGCAGCAGTAGCAAAAGCTTCATCTCTTAACAGTTGTTGCTGCCGTCTTTTTTCAGCTCTCTAAAAAACAATTATGGCCTTAGAATGTTCCTGTTCTACTGCATTCGCAGCTGCCTCATGAATAGGGTTTTCGACCAAATCAGAAGGGGAGACAGTCATCTTCTTTCTCTTTTTTCTCTATATTGGTATTGCCTGCTCCTTCTCAATTTCTCTCTCTTCAATCTGGGATTCAGATTCCTCAGAAGTGAGTTCTTCTTCTACTACTCTGGCAGTTGTCTCATGAGTGAGATCTTGGACCAAATCAGAAGAAGAGACAGCTGCTCTCTTTCTTCTTTCTAAGGGTGTCTCTTGCTCTTGCTTTACTTCTTCTTCTTCTATTGCCTGAACTTTAGGTGCTTGCTTGTCAGGATCAAGCAAAAGTTTTCTTTTCTTCTTTTGCTGCTTGCTCTTGAGAAGATTTAAGGCTTGGGTCTTCTGAGGAGAATCTCCTTGTGAAGCACCCGCACCACCTTCACAAAAGAAGAACTAAAGATAAGACTAAAAAGCATTATAAAAAGGCAAAAGGAGAAGAAACAAGGATATATACCTTTCTTTGAGGCAGCCCAGGTAACTCTAGGAGGAATAGAAGAAGCATGAGTAAATTGTATGGTGGCAGGCACAGAAACTGAAGTGGTAAGAGCAGTAGAAGAAGTGACAACTCCAGCTCCTTTAGGCTTGGATTGGGGCACATCCAGCACCATTAATAAGTCTTGAGGAGCAATGGCCAAGTATACTTTCATGTTAGTCACCCACCAGTTTTGGTACCTCTTTAACAGGTTACCTTGAGGAATGAAAGGGATGTATTCAAAATCGATCAAGTCCTGTATAAACTTAGAAGTTGCCTCTTCTAGTTTGGACCTTCGAACCTTTAAATCCCTGCTAGTAAGACTTAGGTTGGTGTTACTGCAGAGAGGTATTGGGACCCCTTGTGAGAAGCCAAATTGTCTAGCAAATTGAGCAGGACAATAAGGCTTAGCAATGCATTTGCAAGCTCTAGGGTTCATAGTCCCAATAAATAGCTCTCTGGGGATCAGAATAGAAGCCCATATATCCTTGTGAGGAGGTGAAGCACAGAGCTTATCACTTAGAAAATTCTTCAACCAAGATGGGCCAATAGTAATGGGTTCGAAGGGATGAAAGCTGTAAGAAGGAAGGGAAGATAGAAGTTGGTGGAAGAAAGAGAAGTAAAAAGCAAAGGTAGAAGGATAAAATGAAGCATTGGCTAGCCTCATGCCATGAGTAGGAGGGTTTGGCTCAAAAAATTTAAGGCACTTAGACTGTAGCTCAGCAAAATAAGCAAAAAGCCAAAGCTGAAGTGTCCAAAATGGACCTCCTTGATTGGCATCTAAGGGATTCTCACAAAAAAGAGAACAAGCTCTATATACATGACCTAGAACATATGGAGCTAAGGCCACCTTTTTCTGTAGGACAAGGGCTTTGGCAAGAGAGGCAAATTCAGGCATGATTCTTTGAGAAGAAGTGCAGAAAAGGAATTTGCAAAGCCAATATAGTATGAAAGAAAAGAATTCTCTATCAGTTATAGGGCCCTCCCTTCTATTCTCAGCCTTGACAAAGTCACTATATGATGAGTTAAAGGAGGAGAGGGAAAAGGGGATTGGTAAGTCAGGATAATCTGGTCCAATGGGGATACCAATGGGGGACAATCGTAATAATGGCAAATATTAAGAACACTAGGGGCCATCATCCCACATCTGAATTGAAAGAAATTAAAGGCAGAATTCCAGCAGCAAAGGGCAGTAGGAATTAAAAAAGGGTCCTCTGAGATAGTAAACCTGGAAAGTTGAAGGGCATCGAGAAGGCAGAGCTCTTGAAGGTCCAAAGTCCTATCAGGGACAACCCGATCATACAATTCTTGCCACTCCGATCTCACCGTGGGCCAGCATCGGTGGGGACGGTTCATCCTCCAGGTTCCCCAATCAAGACCACCTTTGTAAAGGAGACAATGGTCTTCTAGACGTGGATATAATGCTGGAAGCTCAGTAAGAATCTCCTTGAAGATGGGCCCAAGCACGTAGTTCTGTTGCTCATGACGTCGAGGGATGAAGATACGTTCGTCGATGGCGCTTTTCTCACCGGCCTTGTACTTTTCACATTCTGCCTCAATGAGCCTTTTTAGGGTTACAGACAGGCTCGCGCGCTCTATAACTAGTACTTTCAGTGAAGAAGAAGCCATTGATTGGAAGCTTTCTCAGAGGACGAAGTTAGGGAAGGGAGTAGAGAGAAGTGGAAGGTTAGTAGAGATAAAGGGTTTGTGTGTAAAACGAGCAAGTGATTTCAAAATACGAAATAAAAGGATTTTAAAAACCTTTGTGTCTGGAAAATGTATCGCGTAATTCGTTAAATGCTAAAAGTACATATGCGAAGAGTTTATTTCAATATCGATACTTTTGGAGGGAAAAACACATCCCAGATGTTGATGCCAGCTTCAAAGTAAAATGTTTGGCTTCGAAACTAGATTTTGACACCAAAAGTCAAATAACAACGGCTTCAAAACTGAGAAGCTGACTTCGAAGCACATTCCATACCTAAGGATCTAAGAATACTCAAGTATTTGCTTACTTCAAAGGGATTAAAGACCTATTTTAGGTTTCTTAATGAGAGTAGTGTCCTTCGAAGCTAAATTTGAGATCCCTTAAGAATGAGAATTGGTGTTCGAAACATCAAAACCAATAGTTGGTTTATATATATACAGAAAGGATTGTCTTTTCGGACTAAAACAGTGCAGCCCTCAAAAGGGGTTTCCATATTTTTGAAAGTATGGACTATTGTTCGAAGCAAAAAATGGTCAATTTAAAACTGATTGATCGTACTAACCATGACCATATTTTGGTTATGATTAAAACAAGCTTTAAGGGGCAAGACTGTTGAATTCAAAGCACTGATTTTAAATGAAATCAGCAAAAACGTCAACTGTATTCCATAAATTGAAAAAGTTCATGTTGGTATTTTAGTGTTTCATTTAAACCGATTGAGTCCAGATTTGAAGGATAAGACTGTCTAGTTCGAAGCCCTAAATTTGCTTTTAAAGACAAATAGAGACAAGATCAAACAATACCGAACAAAGAAAAAAGTCTTAGTTGTATTAAAGCAAAATCAATTACATTGAATGGCCCTCTTTGGGTACAAATTCAAGCTTATAAAAGTAGGGAATAAAATAAATAACAAGATCATGAAATTTGGTCCAACTATGATCAATGAATTTCTGTTATTTCCTTATTCTATCCTCTATTTCTTCTAGGATTGGCTGCATAAGTTGATGTGCTTTCACTTCATAAAAGAGCTCTTCAACCTTTATTTCGAATGTTGTTTCTCTCAATCCTTGTTCCAACTCGTCTATATCCAAGTCATCCCAGTACGCAGAATCTTTATTCTTGAAGCTTTCGAATTCTTCAATGAAGTTCTCTGCTTCGTACTGGGCATGAACTTGAAGGGATGAGAGTTGGTCCAAAGATTGAGTAGTGGCCACAGAGGTCCGATGCCAGTGGAGGAGCAATGGAAGTTGGTCCAAAAACATGTGAAGCTCTGCTTGGACAAGAGGGTTGAGGACGTGACCCCGAGTCAGAATGTCACAAGCCCATCGAAGGTTCTTGAAAGGGATGTCGTCCTCAAGAACATTGAAAGGAAAGTAAGAGAAGGCCACAAGCAGAAGTTGGGCTTGCTTCCGCTCAGCTAGAGTAGGAGAATGTGGAGGCTTGTAAGGAGGAAAGAGCTTATCTGCAGAGAGGGCAAGCCTCAGTCTCTCTGTCTAGCAAAGAGTTGGCAGAGGAAAAGGTATGGAAGCCTCCACTTCAGGAGGAGGAGCAAGGGCAGAAGGAACAAGGGCATTAACATAATCGAGCCAGTCAGAAGAACAAAGCTTCGCCTTCTGGGCTAAGAACGATGGATTGTACCCTTGTGCCTCTTTTGGGCGTCGGGTAACGTGCACTATCTTTGTAGGCATGGAGGATGTGTACCATGCTACAAGTAGATTATCCTCCAAACTGCGTCGTCGGTCGAAGGGCATGTAAGGGTAAACCACCGAGCTTCGCGCATAAGAAGGGAACTCTAAAGGATTAGTAAACTCAACAAAATGATGGTTAATTTGCTCCCTTAAATCACAAGCCTCAGGTTTCGACCAGCTTGCCCAGCCAGAAGCCTCAGAGGAAGAAGAAGCCGCAGCCTTATCCCATGCAGAGGGTTGTGAAGAAGAATTTTCTATGTTCATATTTGCGACTTTCTGAACCAAAGGATTGAGAGCAGTTTGTTCGTAGTCCAAGGGTGAGTCAGAAGAAGAACTTCCCATGTCCATATTTGTAACTTTCTGAATCAAAGGATTAAGGGCAATGTGTTCGTAATCCAAAGGTTGATAATTTGCAAAGACTTTCATGACCTGAATATAGAAAGGTGGATAAAGGTGACTAATTAATGCATGGAGGTTCTTTCGAGGAAGAACAACATCATCAGATAACTCTTCGTGTGCTCGATCAATGGAGGAGAAAATTGATTCGACCATAAAAAATGTATCAGTCTGTTCGAATACTAAGGTGGTGGGGGTGTTCAAAAGATTGAAGGAGAGTTTAATGCATATGATGAATGACAATTGCATTTCTAGAAGAATGCAAAGCCCATGCACGTTCTAAAACGTGGATAAAAGACCTTGATCCACTAATATCACTAAGTATTGGGTATATTAGTACGGGGGTAATATTGGCTACATATTTTGTATAAGCCAATTACAATTCGACGCGTGGCAGAATAAGGGTAATTCAGGAAGACTATTCAAGTCTTCAATCATAATCGTACACGTGGCAGTTAGTATTGGTTATTACGAGATCTGAGTAGCATTGGATCAACAAAGAGATGTAAAGTGATGTGGCTTTAATTGTTACTCACATTCAAATTCAAAATTAGGAGGGAAGCCTAACTGCAAGTGATTGCATAGTGGAGCTAATTGTAAGGCAACATGATCAGCGATCATGGAAGAGCAGTTCGATGGTTGGAAATGCAGTTCGATGGTCATCCTTGAGAAGTATAAATAGCAGAGAAGGCCCCAGAAAAAGCCTTCAGACTCAGATCCAAAAAATCAGTCTTATTCTACTTTATTTCCTTTCCAGTTTTATATTTCCTGTTCTTTACATTCCTGTACTTTAAATTCCCGCACTGCACTTCGTTCATAGGAGTAGTTTCAAGTAGATTGTTGCTGTAAACCTCTACGAGGCTGAGTTTGGATCATTGTAAGTTTTTCATTTTAATGAAATGCTTCAATTGTTCTTCATTTAATTGTTATTTTGCTTAATTCTCCTAAATCAAGCCACTAGTAAAAGTCCTCTTCATTGAGGCTGAAAAAACTAAAACACAATCGTCTGATAATTGGTTGGCAATTAATTTTCTGTAAGGACTGATTGATCCTTACTAGTACGCTCGCAATTACAATAATAACCTTCGAAAGCCAAAAAGCCAACAATGGGCAAATTTGGGTAATAGTTGTGTCTTCTTCTTTGATTCTTCTGCAATTCTGAGGTTTGTTATAGTCTGTTTTTGTTTTACTATTCCCTCTCTTTTTGGGAGGGAGGGGAGGGGAGGGGAGGGGGAAGGGGGTAGTTTTTGATTTATTGTATTACTTGGGGTATATATGCCCCTTGTAAATGTGTATATTTTTTACATTTATTTTATGACTTATCGACCAAAAAAAAAAAAAAGGTTAGTGCATTAAAAAATGTATAATTATTTTTAAAGGTAAAATTCACTTTATTTCTTTCTTGTGATTTTCATCTCGAAACATTTTATCTCTTATAGTTCAAATATAGGTGGAAAGCACCATAGTTTTGAATTAAGTGCAAAACTAACTTTGTTGGTAATAGTGACAAAGGGTTAGTTTGGCATGTACTAAATAAGTCAAAAAGTCACTATCTTATTTAAGTCATATCATCTTATTTAAATCACATCACCTCTCTAACACATCACATCAAACCCAACCCAAACCCAACCCAAACCCACCAATAAGTCAAAAAGTGCACTTTTTTAGGATATCCCAAACCAACCCAAAATTACCTAAATACCGTTATACAATATTCTTTTTCTCTATTCTCTATTACATATAATTTTGTATCTTAATAACATATTTAACAAATTAAATCATAAATTAACTTAAGCACTCTAACTTATTACCATAAAATTATTTTAATCTAATTTTTAATTTTTAACCAAATTTCTTATTTAATAACATTTTAAATTAAACATACCTATTATATATATTTATTTAATAAATTAAATCATAACTTAACATAAATACCTTAATTTATTACCATAGAATTACTTTAATCTAATTTTAAAATTTTATTAAAATTTCTTATTTAATAACATTTTAAACTAAATTGTTGATAGAAAATGATAGTTAAGCTTAAGGTTAAGATGTTAGGAATATGATTTAATTTGGAGAAGAAGATGAATATGAGAGTATTTTTGACATTTGATCCTATTTTTCACTTTGACTTGGAGTTTTTGGATTGTCTACTCTTAATTCCGGAGTGTGGCACATTTCGTTATTTTTGATAGAAAAATTACCGGAAACACTTTAATATAAAATTATAAAAAAGTTCCTTGCATATATTTAAACTATAGAGAAATAAAGTACTCCAAAGCAAAAGTATCTACAAGTAAAGTTTTACCTTAGTTTTTATATAACATGTATCCTAATAATACTTTTTAAATTAGGGTAAATTACACCGTTGGTAAAGTAATGTAACCAAGGGTGGAACAACCTTGTAGGATGGGGATATTATGATACTCCAACTTATGAGTCAACCATACATTGCACCATCGGCTACATTTCTTTACCTTACTTTATCTTAAAGTTACTAAATTTTTTATCAAACAAATGATCAAATGTTTCACATGGGTGTAAGGTCCATAAAAATATGAGATCTACACCTATGTGAACATTGGGTCATTTATTTTGTAGAAAATTTGGGACCTATAGCATTTTCTAATATAAATGGACAATGTTAGGGATACTAAATTTTCTACTAAATAAATGACCAAATGTCTCACATGAGTGTAAGGTCTACAAAAATGTGGCATCTACACCCATGTGATTTGGACCTATAGCATTTTTTCATTGTAAATGAATAATGTTAGAGATACTAAATTTTCTACTAAATAAATAACTAAATGTCTCACATGGGTGTAAGGTCCACAAAAATGTGGAGTCTATACCCATGTGAGACATTTGATCATTTATTTTGTAAAAAATTTAGAACCTATAACATTTTTCAATGTAAAGGGTAATGTTAGAGATATTAAATTTTCTACCAAATAAATGATCGAATGTCTCACATGGGTGCAAAGTCCACAAAAATATGGGTTCTACACACCATGTGCGACATTTGTTGTGGGTTTGGTTTGCTTTTGAGAGAGTGATTTAAAAAAGAAAAAAATTTGGGGAGAGAGTTTATAATTTTTTTTAATTTGTTTGGTTGTATATTTTGAAAGTAGTTTTGGAATTTGGGAGTTTGGGATGATTTGATATTTTGTTGCAATTGAATAAATGCGTGTGAGAGAAAAAATGATTGAGAATGAGAGAGAAAAGAGAAAACGTGATTGATTGATGTGTAAAAGAGATAAAGTGATTTTAAAATTTTTTTGAGAAAAAACACAAACCAAACAAAATTTTGAAATTTTTTTTCTTCAAAAACAACTCTCTCAAAAGCAAACCAAACAAGCCCTTGATCATTTATTTTGTAAAAAACTTGAGACCTATACCATTTTCTAATGTAAATGCATAATGTTAAAGATACTACTTAGAGATATTTAATTATTTATATTTTAAAAAATTCGAGACATATAATATTTTTCAATATAAATTAATAAGAACCTCGATATTAATGGCTTTCCCATGAAAACCCTAGAATCAAAGTTTCGAGCCCTATAAATATAGCCTTGTGGAATGTCCAAAAACCATCCACTCCATCCATCTCTCTCTCTCTCTCTCTCTCTCAAAAGAGAAATGACAGAAAGAAAAGAAAACATAGTGATGTTCCCATTCATGGCACAAGGCCATATCATCCCTTTCTTAGCATTAGCACTTGAGTTCGAAAAGAAAAATGGATACACCATAACCTTTGTGAACACTCGACTCAACATCAAGAAACTCCGACCTTCGATCCCTCCAAACTCATCCATTCGCCTCCTTGAAATCCCATTCAACAGCTCCGACCACGGCCTCCCTCCGGACTCCGAAAACACCGACTCTCTCCCTCTCCCTCTCCTCCTCCACCTCATCGTCATCTCTCCCGCTCTCGAGCCTGCCTTCCGAGACCTCATCTCCGGCCTCGTCCTCGAACATGGCCGCCCACCACTTTGCATTATTTCCGACATGTTCTTCGGATGGTCTGCCAAAGTTGCTCATGAATTCGGTGCATTTCATGCTATATTCAATGCTGGTGGGGGCTATGGCATGGCTGCTTTTCACTCTTTATGGCTGCACCTTCCTTACATGAAAGTGAATTCTGAGGAGTTTCCTATGCCGGGCTTCCCCAAAGGTCACCGGATTCACACCAAACAGTTACCAGAACATTTTCAAGTAGCAGTGCCCGGTGATTCGTGGTGCTCATTTTCACAAGATATGTTTCGAGATTGGTTGGAGAGTGATGGGATTTTGTTCAACACCATAGAGGAGATTGACCATGTTGGGATGGAGTATTTTAGGCAGCAATTTGGCTGTTCCGTGTGGTCAGTTGGGCCTATTCTGTCTTCCTTGGGAAGCAAAGCTCGTGCTGGTGATGACGCTGAAGCCACAATGCATCTTTGCATGAAATGGCTTGATTCGAAGCCTGCAAATTCAGTTCTTTATGTGGCGTTTGGGTCACAAAGTGCACCATCACCATCACAAACAATCCAGTTGGCCATGGCTTTGGAAGCTTGTGGCAAAAATTTCATTTGGGTGGTTAGGCCACCATCGAACTCAGTCACAGATCATGACCATAATGATGGAGAATGGTTTCCGAGAGGCTTTGAGAGGCGTATTCAAGATAGCAACAAAGGGCTGCTAGTGCAACAATGGGCACCTCAATTGGAAATTCTGTCCCATAAATCTCTCTGTGTGTTCTTAACCCACTGTGGATGGAACTCAGTGCTTGAAGCTCTCAGCAATGGAGTCCCAATGCTTTCATGGCCGATGGGGGCAGAGCAAAACTTCAATGCCAAGATGTTGGAGGAAGAGATGGGACTCTGTGTTGGGGTGGCAAGTGGGAGCAGTGAGGTTAATCATAAAGACATGGCGAAAAAGATTGATTTGGTGATGGGTGGGTCAACTAAAGGGAAAGACATGAAAAACAAAGCTTGTGAGGTTATGGAGATGCTTAACAATGCCAAGAATGATGAGAAAGGGTTCAAGGGGTCTTCAACCAAAGCCATGGAGGATTTTCTGTATGCTGCATTGTCAAAGTCTTGTAATTATTAAACTAGCCTTGCAGATCAGACTCAAATGATCTAAGGGGGAGGCTGCTTTCAATGTTTTTACATATATTTTATTCCTCCACATGTGTTTCTGTTTTATAGTTTCAGTTTAATTGGATTAGAAGGTCAATGCCTTGATTCCAGTTAAACAGAACAAAAATCACTATCTATTTTACTGTTGACTTCTGGATTTACACAGATTAATAAAATTTTATTAATTTTTCTTAATTGTTGATGTATAGCTACCATTTATTGATAGGGGTGTAATTGTTTGATACGGTCGGTATTTAGGTAAAAAATTACACTAAACTGATAATGTTGATTTTATTATTTTGAATGCCAATACAGACTATTTCTCCTATCAAATTGTATCGAACCGATTAAAATGATTTGGTTTGGTGCGGTTATCGGTCTAGAATTTTTTAAACTTGAGTCTATTTTAAATATAATCATTAATGTATATAAAAATATTAAATTAGTTATTTATCTACCATTTCAAACATATCCAATCTATCCATTTAATACATACTTTTCAATTCTTAAATTAACAAAAATAAAAATAAAAAGGTTTAAAAATACTGAGATTTCAAGAACAAGAGTTAGAATTAAGATTATATACAATAAGAGTTTACAAACTTAAGTTATAAAAATGAAAAGGTTAATTAATTAATGTTAATAATTTATTATACTTATTAATATCATTATATTACGGGTAAACTATCAATAGGTCCTGATAGTTGGACTTAATTCCTATCAAGTCCTATTGAAAATAAGTTTTGGTAAAGTTATCGCTAAAAATAATTTTTTTGTAATAATTTTTTACATGCGTCGCTAAAAATTGACAATTAGTGACTTTTTTTATGACAATTTTCTTATAAGACCTATTAGATAATAAGTCTACTTTTTTTTTTTTTTTTGATCAGCAAAGAAAAATTTCATTAATCAATATGAAATTAAAGGTACAGGAAGATGAAATACACTGAGAGAGATTCAGAAGGTATAAAAAAGTCTACTTACTAGAACCTACATAAATATTCCTTATATTATTAGATTATATATATATATATTAGATTATATATATATATATATATTATAAATACAATATATGATGGAACGGTCGATTTTGGTTTAGATCGGTGCACGAGGTATTTAAAACGATGGCGAACTGAAAATTGAAAAAAATTAAATTTAAAAACCGCATAGACCAATTCTTATTAAAAAATAGATCAAATATAACTGATTTAGTCTGATTCAATTAGTTTGATTAATTTTTTTCGATTTTTCTTATATCTTTATTTATTGAAGTGGACTAGCTAATAATTTTTTTTTTTTAATTTATTAATCTGTATAAAATTTTCTTTTTCGAGAAACCCAGTTATATTTTAGTTACATTTAGCATTCTTTGAATTTACGCCTATCACCCACATGCATGTGTTAGTATTGATGTGTGCATGCACGGTTCCACACGTCATTTCTGAATTTTTTAACTTAACTTAACGTCATGTTAACAAGTGTTCTGGATATTATTTAATAATAGATTGTGTATAAAAAAATATTTTGAAAATATGTTAAAAGTTTAAAAAGTATATTAGTTTCAATAAAAATGTATTAAATTTAGTAAAAATATGTATTGTGTTATTCAAATTTTTGTCTTTTGCCTATTGTGGGGAAGTATTTTGCGAATGAAACCACATGGCCAAGATAGCTTCGAGATATCGGCTGAGGTGCCACGTGAATGAGTCTTGTTTGCCAAGGCGACTATGGAATTGCTGAGATGTTTTGCGATAATGATGGAATTCCAAGGTATCTGGATAAGGGACAAGAGTTCAAGAATAGAAGAGGCTCTCAGTCTGGATAAGGATAAGACTTATGAGGAGTTTATCCCTATCTAACCGAGAGTCCAAGATGAGCATTGAGCCTGGGTCCAATGATGTGAGGCTTCTAGGGGACTTGGTCACTGCTGATTATAAAAGTGAGGCACCCTCGTAGATTTGAGGTAAGTTTTTGACTTGTGAGTTTAAGCATTGTATTGATATCTGTGAGATATAAGATTCATTGACTTAATTGTCGTAGTGCCTTCAAGTGGACGAACCACCGTGGTATTCTCATCTTCTTGTTGGCAGGTAGTTGGCTCAACCTATTCTGTCAGTGCTCTCCAGCTAAGTTCCCTGTTTGGTTGTGTGGTCAGAAATCCACACCCACAATTTGGCGCCGTCTGTGTGAACTTAGTAGGATAGATGGCCAACAACAGATAAGCAGAGAGAATTGGGGACAACATCCACAGTGTAACGACCCAGAAATCCTTTCCTCCGCTCGAGCGGAGGAGTGGCCGCTCGAGCGGACTTTTGGGGTTTCAAAGAATTTTTCGATGGCCCGAGATTCGAGTTGTGGTTCTCCGCCGAAGGGGAGTTTACGCCGAGCGACGACTTTGTTGGTCGGCCGAAAGCGCAAGGTTGGGCGCTCGAGCGGGTCGCTTGGGTAAGTTTGATTCTGAAGCATGTGGACTCATTTTTGATGTTCTTCTTAGTGTATTTGAAATGTCCTTACCTTATTTTGGGATATTAATTGAGATGATAAGATGATGGTAAAGTAAGATTGGACAAAAAACTTTAGTTTGAATAATTCGTTTATGACCAACCGTCACTCGTTTGCCCTTTTCTTTTTCCACACTTTGAATTTGAATGTGAGGTTAGGACCATTGGAAAGTTTATTTTTGGGGCTTCAATTTGAGCACAAGAATGACCTAAAACGGAGTCCGAATGAGAGAGTTATACCTGTTCAAAGTTTCGGATCTGGTTGAAACAGGTCCGCTCGAGCGGGAATTTCTCCGCCGAGCGTAGATTACGGACAGACTTTTAAACCAGATTTTTGGATCATTTTTGCACATATTCTTTTCCCCTCTTCTCTCCTTCCCCCCTAGGACCGAAAACCCTAGGGTTTTGATCCCAAATCCTCACCATTTCTCTTTGTTTTGATCAAGATCTTCCACCAAGAAGTGAAGAAGACAAGAAGATGAACATTTCCAACCGATTTGATTTTGGAATTTCAAAGTGATACTCTTAACCTAGCTTCCTTGCTTTCAATCTTGAGGTAGGAGATCTTATTTGTATTGATTGATGGATTTATGGTATTTTGGGTGTAGATTTATGGTATGTTGTGTATATAACTACAAATCTATAGTTTTGTATATATTATGTCCAATTTGTGATTTGGGGGTTTTGGGTTTATTATGTTAGAGATGCAATTGCTAGATTAAGGTGATGGATTATGAACTTTAGATGGAGAAAATTGGAAGAAGAAGTAATGGTTTGAGGAGTTTGGATTTTTGTCTTGAAACCCTAAGTTGATTAATGGTGATAACTAATGAATTGGCCCAAATTGAAGGTAGAATAAGGAAATTGAGATGTTGAATTGTATATGTATAAATTTAATTGGATTTCTGAGATATTTCGAAATTATGTAAGAATATTAGCGAATGAACTTTGTTATAAACATTAGAATTTATGCTATAATGGAAGGGAAAAATTAAGGAAATAATGTATTAAGACTATGGATGACATGAACTTGGGTGTGGAATGTTGAAATGAGATTCAGAGATTTAATTTGATTCATGTTGAATTGCCAAATGATGTGTAAATGGGATAAAGAGAAATAAACTAGTTAAAAACGGAATAATGATATGTGACCCGATTTTTATGTTTATTATGAATTGTGTAGGGTCAATTACAGAGGCGGATCAAGCGTCTAATCACTGTGAGTAATAGTACGCTACATGTACATTTTATTTTCTGATAATGGTTATGGTGTTAACGCCTCGTTTCAGGTAAGTGATTTCATTAACATTAAGTTAATCGTAAATCAAGATGAATGTTGAGGAAGCTACATACAACGGTATGTTTATGGAACTATTCTGTTCTATTTATATGGTATATTAATCCTCTGGCACCTGTAAGCAATTGGTATCATCTTTGTTAATTATGAGACAACTATTTCGATAGATAAAATGCACATTCTGTTGTCCGCGATAAACAAGTGAAATGTGAGTACTACTACGCCGGATGTATGTTTAATTGTCGCTAATGTTTGTCGGTACTATTAATGTCGCTTATAACGCTCACTTCACAAGAATGATGTTGTATGTGTATTAATTGGGATTGTTCTCTCGCTTATTATTCGCTTATGGTCCGGCGATATTCAGATGACTTTGGGATGGTTCTCGCTCGCTTATTTATTACGGTTATACATACCGCCTATTGATCCGCTCCGCTTAAGATTTAGCATGATATGTCTTGGTTTCCAAAACTTATTATCTTCTACTAGTTCTGCCCTCACGCTTTATGCGCTACACACGCTTATGCGTTCGTTATCTCTGGCCGATAAGCCGTTGCTCATATGACTGGCCGAAAGGCTATTCTCAGAATCATGGGACTGATGGCTATTCTTATTTGAAAATATGAACATTTTAAATCCTCTCAGACATACTAAATGCGTTGTTAAGGAAATCGGACTCATGATATTTACAGAGTGTAAATAAACATATACTTCGCAATTATATACTTTATTGTTTGAGTGGAACATTACATGATTTACGTACTATTATTCAATCGAGCTTGACTCACTTTATTTTATGTCTGCTTTCAGAGGCACTCAACCCGAGGTCAATCTTAACCGTGGCTTCCGATACAGTTGCCAAGTCTTGAGTGTCTAAGTCGTAGGTGTTAACCGCTCAACTTTTGGAGTTTTATTAAGTTTTAAAGTTGTATTTAGTCTGTACCCAAATGTCTATGAGGAAGATGTATATGTGCATAACTATCTTTAGATACACATCACTGTATAATTATCTGCATTATGTTCTGTCTACGGTCCTGGCATAGTAGTGATAGCTCAATGGATGTTATTTTACGCTATTATATATTATTGAATGCTTCCGTTCAGGCCCCATATGATATGTATAACAGGTTGTGTCTGTTTGCGAATGGGTCATGCCCAAACTTTTAGGGGCGGGTTTGGGGCGTGACACACAGTCAGGAGGAGGAACATGTGGATGATAATGCCAAAGGGGAGAACGAAAATGAAGGAGTGCGGGAGCCAAATCTTGGGGCGAATGATGTCGGCAAGGGGCGTAATGGCCCGAGGAAGGGATGCCGAGATGAGTGTTTCAATGAAAGTGATCCCCAGGTATGGAAGGATAGATGCTTGAGAAGGGATAAGAAGATGAAGGACATGGCAAACAAGTTGATAGACCTATAAACAGTGGTCAACTTCATGATATAAAACAACGTGATACAACCATCGTTCCCATTGTAGGACACACTGGCGCCAGTAGCCAAAACTGATGCCCAAAAAAGATGACAGAAGACAGTCCCAGTTGTCCCACAACATGGCAAGGGATAGAGAAACTCACATCGGCCGTCACGGGGATGTCGGGCGAATAGAGTCAATATGAGGCAAGTTGTAGAGGACACCACGAACCAAGGGGACCAATGTCAAGGGATCTCGATAGATCCATGGGCAAGGCCTCTGTTTTGATGTAGTGGAAGATGGTAAGTCCAAGAGAATGCATAATTATACCTGAAGCAACAAGCCGAAGAGACTGAAGTCTATTGATAGCTAAGCTCCTGGTAGAACGAAAGAGGACTTGAGAGATTACCTCCAAAGAAAAAGACTCAACGCCGAGATCATATCCAACGTCCAGCCGAAGACGCCATTCTTGGTGGAGTTGGATATGTTAGAGGCTTCGAAGAGATTCAACATGTCAAGATTTCAGATCTATGACGGTAAGTCAGATTTAAACTTTCATATTGGTTTGTATTTGAATTAAATGGCTGTGTGGAGCAGGAATGAGCAACTGTTGTGCAAAGTATTTCCATCATTCTGTAGGGAGATAACTTTGGATTGATTCCATAAACTGTTGAAAAGCAGTGTAAAGAGTTGGCAAGTCTTGACCAAGATGTTTGTGGCCAGGTTTGTTATAAACAAGTCGCAGCTCCCTATTGGCTTTGAAGATTAGCGATGGTGAAGGTCTTAGGGCCTATGCCAATAGATACTACGAGGTTTACAATCGGATCCCGACTTGTAATTAGGAGCTGGTAGTCGTTTCTTTTAAGAACCGCCTAGATGATGATTGCCCTATTTGACAATCACTTGCAAAGACCCTATCGAAGAGCATGGAAGAGTTCATGGCACAGATTGAGAAGTATGCCAGAGCAGAGGAAGACACGAAAGGAAAGAAGTCACTAAAGTAAGAAACAAGAAATGGCTCGTTGAAGCGAGGCTGAGGGAATGTCGGCGCTGACAGGCCAAAAACAAAAATGAGGGTTATGTAGGCAATCAACACGGTATTCAGGATTCTAATCTATAAGGTTTTGGAGAGGATTAGGAACCAGCCATACTACAAAGCACCGAAGAAAGTCCTTGGCGAGTTCATGGGCAGGAGCACTGGGAAGCATTATGCTTACCATAATGAGGATGGGCACATAACTCACGAATACAGGGCTCTGAAGTCACACTTGGAGGATCTGGTTACGTAGGGTCACCTGAGAGACCTAGTAGAAGAGGCGAAGACAAGGGAAGAGCACACGAGGCTGCCTTAGGTACCAGCAGCACCACCTCTACCACCACCATCGCAACAGGCGGATGGACCTCAGGTAATCAATGTGATTCACTTGAAGGTCAATGAGAATAAAGTTCGAAGGGAGACCCAAAGAGTAAGGCACCTATAGTATGTATATCAGGTACAACAGAAGAAACCTAGAACAAATGAATATCAGGGACCAATGATCTCTTTTTCTAAGGCTGACTTGGATATGGTGCAACATCCACATAATGATACCCTGGTGGTAACCTTGAAGATTGGAGATTGCCAGGTGCAACACGTACTGATTGATTAGGGCAGCTCTTTGTGAGATCATATATGTTAGATGTTATAAGGAGCTTGGCCTCTATCAAGATGATTTAGAGCAATCTGACAGCCTAATGGTCGGGTTCAATGGGATGCCGACATGGCATCTGGAAGCCACGAGTCTAGAGGTGCAAGTAGTGAGCAAGAAAGTAATAATGTAGTTTACTGTGATAGATACTCCCTCCCCATACAATATCATTCTGGAAAGACTGTAGTTGCATGCAACGAGGGCTGCTCCTTTAACGCTTCACCAACTGTTGCAATTCGCAACTGAATAAGGGATTGAAGAAGTAAAGGGGGGACTAAATACAGGTGAAAAATTGCTCCATGGCAGCAATGAAGTACACTTATCTCAATCATAGTAGTCCTAATTCACATAATTCCCAATAATCACAGATCAACCTCAAATCTCTTTTGTTTTCCATAACTTGAGAAAGATTAAACATCTAGCATAACCTTAAAATCAAATACAAACCTTGGTCCATAAATTTCTTAACCGCATTAGGCCAAACAGTAGTTTCCACACAACTTATATATCTCATTGATAATTAATTAGGTGGGTCTAAAAGTCGAAGATCACAAATAGCTTACGTAGGCTTGCTAATAATGTTTTCTTACCTTACCAATATTTTACATTAAGGCATTAAATCAAACCCATATATCATTCCAATAAAATAGATCTTCCAAGTAATAAGGAAATTCCTAACACATACTCTTAGCCTGTTAATCCACTCATTCTATAGCTAAATGATTCAGATAAATGAATGGGTTCCAACTAACATTTTACTCACAATTAGCTCAAATACATAAAACACCAGTCGAGGTGTCTGTATTTATCATAACATTTGGCTCAAGTTCCATTTATCCACTTGAAAAGGTTCTACACTCTCCAATAGTCATTCAAACATACATAAACTTCCTACCGCATTCCTTGATTCTTATTTCCCAGGACATGTTCACATAATTCTCATCATATTTGAAAATGTTCTTTCCACCTTATCTAGTTGCCTCAACGACGACTTAACTTTCATTTCATCTTTACTCCCCACTATTTACTTCTAGAGTCATAAGGTGCAGATCGTTGACACATCGAGTATCATTTATTAACTACACCATAACACATAATGTCATATACAAGCATACAAAAACATGGGTAGGGCAATTCCTTCACCTCTACTTCTTATATCAACCATTTCCTAACTCTTAAGTCCCATACCCATTAGTAATCATCACATTTCCCAGTTGCCGTACTTCCATACACTTTATTAATCAATCACAACTTCAGTTTCCATAAATTCCTTACGGTTCATTTCATATGTAATCCACATAGAAACTACGTTTAATCTTCATTCACATCACGTTTCCACAACTATGCTTACACTTCTCAATTTTAATGTTCTAAGAACACCGATATTCCACATATTTCATAACCTTAGCCTCAATATCATACTCATTACACAAACCCATTCTCATTTTATAGCAATTATCAAATCCTCCATAGTCGCAAAACTCAGCCCATGAAACAACACATATGGATCTCCTTTTATTACTCAAAGTCCGTAAGAATTCTTGTTCTAAATTTCAATACTTAACTTACTGTAGAAGTTCACATACATCTTTCAAAATGCATATCATCGCATTTTGTTACTAGATACATGAAACTTAAATGCATTCTAGACACTTTAATGCTCAATGGAATGTGTGTGAGATCTGTGGGAGCCGAATAAATAGAGGAATGAAATCTGGTATACCCGAGGAGCCTGGAACTGAACGGCTCCATTCTGCTTAACTGGGACGCCGAATACATTCTTAAGGCCGAATAGACTTGAGAAGGCATATCAGGACAAATGAAAGAATAATAAATAAAAAGTAGACTCTGGCCCCGAGGCCCAAAGAATGGATATAAATACAAGAGCTTCAGATTTGTAAAGGTATGTAAGAATCACTTCTAAAAACTTAGTCAACAAGCTTTCTTGAGTAGAAGAACTGACTTGTCCGTCGGAGTGCTAATTCCGGTACCCCCGACTAGAGTATTTGTATCTTTGCAGGTGACTAGCTGAGGATCATTGGCGTCTTCCAGGATCTGAAGAGTATTTCCAAACCACTTCTCCACAATTGGCGCCGTTTGTGGGAATACTCAAATATATCCATGAAAGAAGTGACTGAAGATCCTCCGATAGCCACCGACGAGACCGCACAGCGAGACGACTTCACTCCGGCAAATACGCTCGGAAAGGAAACCGTCGCGTAGCGACGCGCCTCGAACTCTAACTCACCAACGACTTCAACGAAGGAGACGATGCAAGCGACCATAGAACAAGCCAGATAGACCCAACAGAGTTTGGACAACATCATCGCTGAGAACGAACGCTTTCGCCGCGATCTGGCCTTAGAAAAAGCAAAGTCCAAACGGGCAGGGCTCAAGGTTCCTGAGCGATTCCCAAGGGCAGGTCCTCAACGACCTCGAGGCCAACAGCACAATTCTGACGGTCGCCGCGCCTTAACCGATTACCTTGAGGAGGTGACAGAGGACGCACGTCGCTCAAGAAGCGTCCCGCTTGACACCGTACATATGGTATACAGCCTGCCGATAGCCCCGACTGTACATGCAATCCAGTCACTTCCAAGCTCCCAACATCAGCTCACACCAACAAAGCGACCCCGTCTCCGAGAAGCGCCAAGCATCACCTTCGACGACTCTGATTTGAGCGGCGTAACACTCCCTCACGTAGATCCTCTGGTTGTTGCGCTACGCGTAAACAGGTTCACCGTCGAACGCGTCCTTATCGACCAAGGAAGCGCTTCAGAGGTTATGTACTATAAAACCTGCATCAAACTCGGGTTCAACGATTCGGATCTGGCTCCAGCTCCTTATCCACTATTCGGCTTCAACGCCAACCCGGAGTACCCATTGGGAAAGATCAGCCTACCTGTTCGAGCTGGCTCCAGAACGGTGGATGTGGAATTCTTGGTCGTCAGGCTACCGTCGCCGTACAATCTCATCATGTGGCGATCATGGTTGCATACCCTACAGGCTGTCCCAAGCACCTACCACCAGCTGCTACGTTTCCCAACGGAACACGGCGTTGAGCAGATCCGTGGCTCTCAACAGTCAGCGCAAGCATGTTACCTTCTCGCCGTCAAGACGCCGAAGGAACTGCAAGTAAACTCCATTGAAGTGCCCAGTTGAGAGATCCTGGATGACGTTGGGCGTCAACCAAACAAAAAGGCCACGGAAGGTTTAGACCGGGTTGACATTGATGGAAGCCCGGAAAAGTTTTTTATGATCGGCGCCTCTCTGAGCCAGGTTGACAGACAGCAGCTGATCACTTTCTTACTCGGCAACCTCGACGTCTTTGCGTGGACTCCATACGAGATGCCGGGAATAGACCCGTCAGTCTCACAGCACCATTTAAATGTCGACCCCCGATGCAAGCTGATCATTCAGAAAGGCCAGCGATCCTCCGCAGAACACACCGCCGCCGTTGTAGAAGAAGTTGACAAATTGCTTGACGCCGGGGCAATTAGAGAAGTCACCTACCCCACGTGGCTCTCCAACACAGTGGTGGTGAAAAAGAAAAATGGAACTTGGCGAGTGTGCGTCGATTTCATGGATCTGAACAAAGCTTGCCCCAAAGACTGCTTTCCCTTACCGAGAATTGACCAACTCGTCAATGCGACGGCACGCCACCGGCGCATGAGTTTCCTCGATGCCTACAGGGGCTACCATCAGATCGCCATGAATCTGGATGATCAGGACAAAACTGCATTCCTCACTCCAAGAGGAACCTACTGCTACAGGGTTATGCCTTTTGGACTGAAGAATGCAGGGGCAACTTACCAAAGACTGGTCACCACGATGTTCAAAGAACAGCTCGGACACACTATGGAAGTATACATCGACGACATGGTGGTCAAGTCCAAAGAAGAACAAAACCATATAGCCGATCTAGAAAAGACATTCAATACCCTACGCAAATACAGAATGAAGCTAAACGCTTCCAAATGCGCATTCGGGATCGGCTCTGGCAAATTCCTGGGTTACATCATCAACCACCGAGGAATTGAAGCCAACCCGAGGCAAGTCACAGCAATTTTGGAACTGAGTTCCCTGCTCGATGAAAAGAAGTCCAAAGTTGATGGGAATGGTCTGCGCACTCAACAGTTCATCAGATCTCTGAGACCGCATGAGACAATTCTTTCAGACACTACGTCGAGCGAGCTTTAATGGTCCGCCGAATCTGGCGACTTTTAACGGGCTCAAGACCTACCTCCGGACAGTACCTCTTCTAACAACACCCACCACCGGTGACCCCCTCATTCTATATCTGGCGGGTCTCAAGCCAGGCCAAACGCCAGTATTACTAAAAAGAGGAGGAAGGCGGCAAAGAATGTATTATGTGAGCAAGGCAATGGTGGACACCAAAACACGCTACCTACCGCTGGAAAAACTCGTCCTAGCCCTGGTCATGGCAGCAAGAAAACTGATGCATTACTTCCAAGGACACAGCATTAGGGTGCTAATAGACTATCCCCTTCGATCAGTACTACGGAATGCAGAAGCATCAGGGCGTGTTTCGAAGTGGGCTCTCGAACTCGGCCAATACGACATTCAGTTTTTACCCAAAACTGCAATCAAGGGGCAGGTGCTTGCCGACTTTGTTGCTCAATTCACAGGAGGGCTTGCTGACCTCAAGCCTGATGACGTCCAGCCAAAGGCCGAAGTTCGGTCAAAGCCAGATTGGAGAATTTATGTTGGGGATATTTGGAAATTATACTGTGATGGATCGTCTAACCAACGGCGTGGCACAAGGCGTCATAATTATGTCTCGAACAAGATGATAATTGAAGCAGCCGTCAAGCTCGGCCAGCGTCAAATAATGAAGCGAATATGAAGCCCTTTTAGCGGATCATGAACGCACATCCTTTCGGCGTCTGTTGGTGTTTTGTGACTCAAAATTGGTAATCGGCCGGTGAAAGAAGTACGCGGCAAGAGACGAGCGTATGGCGGCCTATATGAAAACGGCTAACTCCTTGCTGACGAAATTCGACCATCATGAACTAAACCAAATAACACGTGATCGAAATACACACGTGGATGCCCTGGCTTGCTTAGCCTCCGCCATCAACTCCGAGCTCAAGCGTACCATCGAAGTAGGTTTCACCCCGGAACCAAGTATCGGCCCTCCGGAGGAAGCCCGCATCAACATTATAGAATCCGCTCCAAGCTGGAAGGACCCCATTGCTGCATTCCTTTCTTTTGAGCAACTCCCAGAGGACAAAAAAGAAGCACACAAACTGCGAAACAAGGCCCTGCGGTACTACTTAGATCCATAAGGAGGGCTTTATAAAAAGTCCCTCTCTGGTCCATACTTGGAATGCGTGCACCCGGACAGAGTAGAGGAGTTGCTCACTGAGATACACGAGGGCAGTTGTGGTGCTCATTCGGGGGGACGCTCCCTGGCCCATCGGGCGATAACACAGGGATATTATTGGCCGACGATGAGAGTCGACGTAGAAAATTATGTCAAGAAATGCGAACAATGCCAAAAGTTCTCCCCACTAACCCATCAGCCGGCAGAAGCTTTGAATTCTATCACAAGCCCCTGGCCGTTTGCTCAGTGGGGACTTGATATCGTAGGACCATTGCCGAGGGCCCCAGGGAACAAGCGATTTCTAATCGTAGCAACAGATTACTTCACAAAGTGGGTCGAAGCGGAGGCTCTAACCCATATACGAGATTCCGACATTAAGCGCTTTGTGTGGAGGAACATCATTACACGATTCGGCATTCCAAGAGCATTGATCTCGGATAATGGTACCCAGTTCGATTGTGGCGTATCACAGAATTGTGCAACAAATATGGTATTGAGCCTTACTTCTCACTTGACCTACCCCAAAGTAACGGTCAGCGGAAGCTTCAAACAAATCCATCTTGGGCGGCATCAAAAGAGGTGGAAAGTGCCAAAGGCGGATGGGTTGAAGAGTTGCGAGTGTCTTTGTGGGCCCATCGTACAACGCCAAGATGATCTAGGAGAAACGCCGTTTGCCTTATGCTTGAACCGGGCAATCTTACCCCTAGAGATCGCTTACCAACTTTGAGATCGCAAGCCTTTGACATAGGCGAAATGACATGATCCGCCTCGACTGGTTACGATTGAAGAACGAAGAGACCGCGCCTTAGCATCCATGCCACACTATCAGCAGCAGCTCGCTAAGTCATATAATCGGCGGGTTCAGTTGCACCGCTACAATCCAGGAGAACTGGTCCTAAAGAAGGTACTACCAGCCGAGGCCGGCCGATGGAAACTTGGTCCGAATCGACGGTCCCTATCGAGATAGATTCGTTGCGGTAGCGAGGGCATATCGGCTCTCGGACATGTCAGAAGAAGCTCGCCCGGTAGTGGAATTCAACACATCTACGTAAATTTTATCAATGACCCGACCTGTGGGCTTGATACTTGTACACATGCCGTTGTAATGCAAGATTTCGTGTTTTTACATGTTTGAGCTCAACATTTAAGGCCAGAATAAGTCTCCGGATTTGGAGCCCCCTTTGGTGCACGACACCTTAGGGCCGAATAAGTCTCCGGATTCGGAGCGCCCTTCGTGGATGTCACGATTGGCCCAAACAAGTCTCCGGATTCGGAGCCCCCTTTGGTGCACGACACCATCGTAGGGGAATAAGTCTCGATTCGAGCCCCTTTGGTGCACGACACCTTAGGGCGAATAAGTCTCCGGATTCGAGCCCCCTTTGGTGCATGACACCTTAGGGCGAATAAGTCTCCGGATTGGGCGCCGCCGTGGATGTCACAATTGGCCAAAATAAGTCTCCGGATTCGGAGCCCCCTTTGGTGCACGACGCCTTAGGGCCGAATAAGTCTCCGGATTCGGAGCGCCCTTTGTGGATGTCACAATTGGCCAAAATAAGTCTCCGGATTCGGAGCCCCCTTTGGTGCACGACGCCTTAGGGCCGAATAAGTCTCCGGATTCGGAGCGCCCTTCGTGGATGTCACGATTGGCCCAAACAAGTCTCCGGATTCGGAGCCCCCTTTGGTGCACGACACCGTAGGGCCGAATAAGTCTCCGGATTCAGAGCCCCTTTTGGTGCACGACACCTTAGGGCCGAATAAGTCTCCGGATTCGGAGCCCCCTTTGGTGCACGACACCTTAGGGCCGAATAAGTCTCCGGATTCGGAGCGCCCTTTGTGGATGTCATGATTGGCCAAAATAAGTCTCCGGATTCAGAGCCCCTTTTGGTGCACGACACCTTAGGGCCGAATAAGTCTCCGGATTCGGAGCGCCCTTCGTGGATGTCACGATTGGCCCAAACAAGTCTCCGGATTCGGAGCCCCCTTTGGTGCACGACACCGTAGGGCCGAATAAGTCTCCGGATTCGGAGCCCCCTTTGGTGCACGACACCTTAGGGCCGAATAAGTCTCCGGATTCGGAGCCCCCTTTGGTGCACGACACCTTAGGGCCGAATAAGTCTCCGGATTCGGAGCGCCCTTCGTGGATGTCACGATTGGCCAAAATAAGTCTCCGGATTCGGAGCCCCCTTTGGTGCACAACGCCTTAGGGCCGAATAAGTCTCCGGATTCGGAGCGCCCTTCGTGGATGTCACGATTGGCCAAAATAAGTCTCCAGATTCGTAGCGCCGTTTGGGGCATGACGCCTTAGGGCCGAATAAGTCTCCGGATTCGGAGCGCCCTTCGTGTGTCACGATTGGCCAAAACAAGTCTCCGGATATGGAGCCCCTTTGGTGTATGACGCCTTAGGGCTAACTAATGCATTTCTGAACGTTTATACCATGCAGTGCAAAATATTCCAATAAAATGAATCGACACGTTTGAACTAGAAATATTTTACAATCAAAATATTTTACGATCAAAGACGGACATTGAAATTGAAAGCCTATTTATTCATAGTGAAGCCTGATGTTGCACTACACTCTAGTTAATCGGCCTCCTCATCGTCGCTCTTCTCCATTTCAAATTCGGAATAGGGAAGGTAATGTCGATGGTATAGGGGTGAAGCCGAATCTATGCCTAAGGACCCAAGAACTTCCACGGTTTGAAGGGCCTTGATCCAGCCATGCTTAAAATCGCGATTTTCGCATCGACAAACTTCCTCAGCAAGGTCTATTTTGGCTTTATCAACCCCGGCCTTGAAACCGTCCTCATATCCTTTCTCATAACCCGGGGCCTTTTGGGACGAATTTCCGCCCACTTTAAGTTGACCGGCCGTCGCCGGCTCAGCCATTCGAACCTTCTTAAGCTCCCGAAGCTCACTCTCGGCCTTTTTCACGCGAGCTTCCAGACCGCGATTCCTTTCGTCCTTTTTCTCAATATCACGTCTCATCTCACGCAGACGCATGCCAATTTCATAAGCATTATACAACCCCTTTACAGCCCCATGTATGCCGTCCCGAAACACTTCGAAATCACGACGACCAACCATCGATTGTTGGACTTCCGGTGGAAAAATCTGTCGAGCAAACTCGACTGCCACATCTGGATCTTTAATGATGGAATTCGCCTCTGTCATCGGTTTATTCTTTACAAAAATCGCAAAATTCAATGGCCGTGGCGTCGCGTCCACCTCGATTCCCGGTCGCGGGCATGGGGAACCTCCCCGTTGACCGTCCCTTTGAGGGGACGCTTGACGACTAAATATTCTTGTTTTCGATCCTTGGACGCTCTTCTTCCCCTACCAGTGGGCTCGCTACTGCGATACATTTCGACGTTTGAATTCAGCCAATCTTGGTCCTTCCCCAGTATTGGCTCAACCCTGTACCCAAATAAATAGGACCCTTGGTACGAACTTACCCCATTTATTCTGAGATACGCGCAGCTCCCCCAAGGCAGCGTCAGTATGACCGAATGCCAAACGTCGGACGACGATTCGCGTGCCAACGAGTATGAACCGTTCGGCTCTTTACGCTCGCGCCCTGGCCAAGGCAAGGGCAGGTTTATTAATCTAGTCGGCCCCGTTTTACTCGGCCACCTTTTCTAAGAATGCCTCGCCAAATTTACAGTATGAACCGCTCGGCTCGACGCATACGCGCCAAGGCAAGGGCAGATTTATTAATCTAGTCGGCCCCGTTTTACTCGGCCACCTTTTCTAAGAATGCCTTGGCCAACCCATGAGTATGAACCGTTCGGCTCTTCACGCTCGCGCCCTGGCCAAGGCAAGGGCAGATTTATTAATCTAGTTGGCCCCATTTTACTCGGCCACCTTTTCTAAGAATGCCTCGCCAAATTTACAGTATGAATCGCCGTCTTCACGCCGCTCGCCAAGGCAAGGGCAGCTTTGTTAATCTAGTCGGCCCCGTTTTACTCGGCCACCTTTTCTAAGAATGCCTCGGCCAGCCCACGAGTATGAACCGTTCGGCTCTTTACGCTCACACCCTGGCCAAGGCAAGGGCAGATTTATTAATCTAGTCGGCCCCGTTTTACTCGGCCACCTTTTCTAAGAATGCCTCGCCACTTACAGTATGAACCGCGGCTCTTCACGCATACGGCCAAGGCAAGGGCAGATGAATCTAGTCGGCCCCTGCTTTACTCGCCACCTTTTCTAAGAATGCCTTGGCCAACCCATGAGTATGAACCGTTCGGCTCTTCGCGCTACCGCCAAGGCAAGGGCAGATGACATCTAGTCGGCCCATTTTACTCGCCACCTTTTTAAGAATGCCTCGCCACCACAGTAGTATGAATCGCCATTTCACGCCGCATACCGCCAAGGCAAGGCAGATTAATCTAGTCGGCCCGCTTTTTACTCGCCACCTTTTTCTAAGAATGCCTCGCCCACCAGTATGAACCGTCGGCTCTTCACGCCACACTCGCCAAGGCAAGGGCAGATGACATCTAGTCGGCCCCGTTTTACTCGGCCACCTTTTCTAAGAATGCCTCGGCCAACCCACGAGTATGAACCGCTCGGCTCTTCATGCTCGCGCCCTGGCCAAGGCAAGGGCAGATTTATTAATCTAGTCAGCCCCATTTTACTCGGCCACCTTTTCAAAGATGTCTCGGCCAGCCCATGAGTATGAACCGTTCGGCTCTTCACGCTCTCACCCTGGCTAAGGCAAGGACAGATTATAGATCTATTAAGAAATATCACCATAAAATTACGGAAACATCAGCACATTGAGCAGAATTCATAACATTTTATAACTACAAAAAAGTATCGACGTCCATTTCTGTATCATAACTTTTATAATATCAACCTGCATGAAAAATATCCGATAAACAAATACAAAATAACAAAAACAAACGGAAAAAGTACTTTCTGGAAATCATAACAATTGTGTATCATAAAGATCAACCCTTGGAATCAGTCTCCAACGGATCGATGTCCATTTGCTCATACGGTATTGGCATACTCAGCGAAACTCCAGCTGCAGCAAGGGCCTTGTGCCAACCATGTTTGAAGCCCCGATTCTCAAACCGAGAGACTTGGTCCACATACTCGGCGAGTCCAGCCTCTTTCCCGGTTTCGAAACCTTTTGAATCGGCAATCTCCTTCGCCGCCTTCATTTCAGCCAACTCAGCCTCCAGGCTGGCAACTGCCTTTTGGGACAAGCCAAGTGCAGCTTCCATATTGTCGGCCTTCTTCTCGGCCTCCACTCTCAACTTGTCCGCATGACGAGCTTTCTCTACCTCGTCCTCTGCCCGAGAAGCTTCCTAGTTCGCTCTTAAAAATTCGTCCTCGGTCCTTTTCCTCTGGCCCTCAACTTGCTTTCGTAAATGACTAATCTACTTGACGGCGTCGAGATAACGACGGCCTACATCGGCTATCCTACCAACGGTCTGCAAAAGAAAAATTCAAAAAACGTAACGCGAACAATGTTTGGATGAAGTGAAGGAAAAGTCAGAATACGCACCAAAAGGGCCGACTGCGCGGCTAACATTGTCGCATTCAAGTCCGGTTCCAACTAGAAAGCCTCCATATCACACGGCAATGACAAAGACGTTGCCACGCCGAACGTGACCTCTGGGTCTTTAAGAGCTGAGGCATCCGAAGGAACCGACATGTTTCTTACCATCAGTCGAATCACAAAGGGCACAACCTCACTCGATCCCCCCATTCGAGGACGTTTGCCGCCATGATCTTCTAAACCGACCTCATGATCCCTAGCGCGTTTCTCCGCCTTTCCCTCAACATCCTGAACAGCTTTCCCAACCAATGCGGATTCGACATTCTTATTTGTTGCCGCCTCCTCAACAATTCCCAAGGATTTTAATTCGGTAACTGGGAGGGAATGTTGAGATTCACTGGTGGGCGGTTCGGTCGAAAGGCCCTCCGTTCTTTGCCGTGCAGCTAACCTCTCCGCATTTGCCTTCTTAGCAAGCTTTGTCAGGCTTAACCCAGCCATGTTAGTGGATCCCGAGATGGGAAGATTGTCTGTACGTTGAGGAACGTCGTCAACAGAGAAGTTCCCCCGCCCCGAAGTAGAGGGAGGATCGGCAGAATCCAATACCTCATCAGATTCGGCCTCGGACTGATCCGATTTGGCAGTATCGGATACTTCAGTATTCTCCGAATCGGACCCTTCAAAACCTACCTGTCTCAAGTTTTTGAAGTCGGAAAAATCTGACGACGAAAATCTTCCCTTGAATCGGTATGTTTTCCGCGAAAAGGTTGTATATGTAGGCTCGTAGCAAAGCGAGCGTGAGCCGCTCTTCCTCGCTTATGAAGACCGCTTGGCGAAATAACTAAGAGCAATCCTAATGTCCGAAAGAACGGCGTCGTCAGTTGAAGCTTGGACTTTTTTCAAATCGTTCCCTGCACAAGACAAGCCGTAAGACTCAAGAAAACAGGGTATGGCAAATATGAGCATACAATACAAGCAAGAGAGCATTCGGCGACCTGGTTCACCCCTACGTCTAGGAATAGGATCGACACGATCCTCCCCTTCACCGAACTCCCAGTTACCGCGGACAACGACCATGACATCATCAACTCGTTTCCCAGAGCTGGAAAGCATAGTGATTAACTGATAATCTGTATCCTTAGCTCTGAGGAAGTAACGCCCGTGCCGACCAGAGGACTTGGCCAAAGCATAATAGTGCCGAATGGCAAGAATGCCAAGATTAATTCCAAGGCAACGGTTCAGCGCTACGACCCCCATTATAATTCTAAAGAAATTCACATTGGGTTGGGAAGGGATCAAATCCCAATGGCGAAGAACAGCCCTCAGAAACGGGTGAAGGGGAAAGCGGACTCCACCCGCTGCGATTGACAAAAGGGGAAAGACAATCGTGGTTTTGTCCTCCCTCTCCATGTCAAGAGTGCCGTCCGCCACAAATGACAAGTGGACATCGTCAGGAATAGAGAAATGGCGTCTAAAGCCAACAATTCGATCTGACGAAAAGAGGTCTTTCAAATGTTTCGCCATAACCTACTGTCTATAAGAACATGCGACGGAATAAACAAACTAGGAAAAGCTTCAGAGCAGGGGAGAGGAAAACTTACAAAAATGAAGAGAGTATCACAGACCGAAGAATTGCAAGAACGATTCGAAGAGCAACCCAAAGAACGGCGTCATAGAACACGGATTCGGAAGGACAACAGATTTTAAATCATAATAAATAGGCGTGTACGAAGGGTCGGGAAGTTGAGACGACGATTAAAGGGGGAGTAATTAAACATCCGCGTGATAAGTCTAACCCCCAAACTTCGGTTCAGAGTATTTGAAAATCGGAACCAAGCGTCTCACCCAAGCTATCGATGTAACGGCAGGGGGGCAATTGTGGGAGCCGAATAAATAGAGGAACGAAATCTGGTATACCCAAGGAGCTCGAATCGAACGGCTCCATTCGCTTAATCGACGCCGAATCGTTTAAGGCGAATAGACTTGAGAAGGCATATCAGGACAAATGAAAGAATAATAAATAAAAAGTAGACTCTGGCCCCGAGGCCCAAAGAATGGATATAAATACAAGAGCTTCAGATTTGTAAAGGTATGTAAGAATCACTTCTAAAAACTTAGTCAACAAGCTTTCTTGAGTAGAAGAACTGACTTGTCCGTCGGAGTGCTAATTCTGGCACCCCCGACCAAAGTATTTGTATCTTTGCAGGTGACTAGCTGAGGATCATTGGCGTCTTCCAGGATCTGAAGAGTATTTCCAAACCACTTCTCCACAAGATCATAACTCGTGCTTTGATACCACTTGTCATAACCCAAACCCACCCCTAAAAGTTTGGTCCATGACCGGCCTGTACATAGGCCTCAAAACAAAATTTTACGAATATTTATTCACATACGGGGTCTTAAGCGGAAGCAAATACCAATATAAAGATAACGCCCATTGAGCTTGCGCATACATGATGACTTAAATAAATTTAAGCATTTAAATACACTTCTGTATTTACATATACAATCACAGAACTTATATAGATCTTACACACACACTTATATAAGACTTCATAAATTACATAATTCCCAGTAATCAAAATTAAGGCCTCAACACAGAGGTGTACCCCAGGCGGCTTGGCAGACAGGTAGATCTCAATACAATTCTAGTGTCAATCCCCAATGGCTCACCTACATAAATATACATAAAAATGGAGTGAGCAAGGCTCAGGGAATAATAGCAATGTAAGGAGGTAAGTTAAGCGAGCATACTCTTAGAGAATGTAAATATGCATCTCAAGCCATACACAGATCTTAATCATAATCATATTTTAGAACGGCCTCAGGCCTACATATAATACAGAACGGCCTCAAGCCTACATATGTACAAAATGGCCTCAGGCCCACATCTCGACAGTTGTCCACACATTGGAGGGTAGGTAGAACATCGACAAGTATACTACCTCTCTTGGCCTCTGGCCATGAATCATAATCGATTCGAATCATATTAGGGTCGGTGAGACATCAGCATGTCTTCACCTCCTTCAATCTTAGAGTTGTCCACGCTCCGTGGCTTATAACTAAACGGCCTTGGGCCCATCACTAGTACAGCAGAACGACCCCTGGTCCTTAAGGATATCATTGCCCAATAATGCACATAAGTTTTCCAATTATTCACCATAAGGAAACATAACTTACTTATGCAAAAAAGAATGCCATCGATAACTATTAACAGCAAATGAACTAGAACATTACACTACCATTACTCACAGTGATGGGCTTCCGGTAATGATGGGACGATGTCCTCGTCTTGGCCTGCAAACACTATGCACATAGCATAATATGAGGATATAATCAATCTCTTTCTTGTTCTCTTTAATCAATAAGCCATGGTGGTTTTAAACTCATTAGTCTTTAATAAGTCATAATCCGTGTCTCAAAAAATAGGAAGAATCAAAAGGGAAATGGTTTAGAAGAAGAAATGGTATTAAACCGGTAGACAAAAAGTGAACGATCTTCACTAATTTGTGTATATCTATTTGTGTACTTAGAATTTGGTAGTGAGACCACCACCATTGGAAACTAGACTTCCAGGGCTTAAATTTAGGCTCAAGAATCACCTAAAATGGAGTCCGGATGCAAAAGATATGCTTATTTGAAATTGGCTGAATAGGGCTGTCCCCGCACATGCGGGAAACTTGGCTGCACGTGCGGGAATTGGGCCGCACGTGTGGGACCACGTGCTTTTTTAGAAAAATCTAGAAATGGATTGTCGCACGTGCGGCTCTGGGTTAGTTTTGCTGTCCGAAAATGTTGTTTGCCCTAACTCTTGCTCTTTCCATTTCTAAGCTTGGTTTCCAACTCAAATCACCCAAAAACATGTAAAATTGTCTCACAACATGATAAACTAACATCAATAAAGTGTAATTCCATTTTAAAAAAATCAATCTTCGCCTCAAAATAGAAATTCAAGTCTCATCTTTCTATATAATCAAACTTCCATAATATATACCCCAAAATCATATAAATCATCTTACACATGGTTGATTTTCACACCAAAACTTGTTATTCCATGAATCATTCTTAAGATTGAACCCAATTCAAGCAAATTTAAGGAAATCAAGGTTCAATTCCTTGAGTTTAACCCATTTCATTCATAACCCAACACACTTGTTCATTTACTTATTAATCTTCCAAGTCAATCCTTGATTTCATGTAGTAGATGAATTATTTACAAAGATAATAGTTGAAGTCACATACCTTAACTCAATTCCTTGCTTTTCCCCTTAATCTCTTCAATTTTCCCAAGCTTCATGGTTGATCTTCTTCCTCTTTCTTCAATTCTCTTCAATCATATTCAAAGAATTTTGTCTCTCCTTCTCTCTCTCCCTTTCACGGTTCTCTCTCTCTCTCTCTCTCTCTCTCTCTCTCTCTCTCTCCCTCTCTCTCCCTTAGATATTTTTGGCTCAAATATCTTGAGTTCAACTCATATATCTCATATATATCTATACATCTAACTATATATGAGCTTATCACAATTTGGGAGAGCCAAACACGCCCTTACGAATCGTACGAAATCAAATTCAAATTAAACTTCCCAAATGACTCTAAAAATTATGCTGATCATAACTATGTACTCCGTTCTGGTTTCTGAAGCCTTTAAGGCCTTCAATTTACAGCGCAAAATTAACCAGCCAAACACACCTTAACGAATCAGACGAAATAAATTTCCAATTAATTTTCCCAAATAGCTTTAAAAATTCCCCTTAATATATCTATGTGCCTAATTTCGATTTTTGAACCCATAAAGATCGACAATTTCAATTTTAAAGTTGTAGCTCAACAGATAATGCTTCAATTCAAAAGATATAATCACATTAAAGCACATTAACCCATAGGCAAATGAAGATAATTCCTTATTCGCATTTTGGGGTTGTTACATTATGTAAGACTTAGGCGATAACTAGGTGATGCGTCCTTAATGTGAACATAAGTGGTACTTAGGTTTGCATTAGGGGGCAGGAAATAGAAATGAGTATAACACTTGTGAAAATGTTTGGAAAATTTTACAAAATGAAGTTATCCGAGGTAATTGAATGAAGGGATACCTGACGTATTTCTACCAGAGATAACCAACCAAATTGTCAAACTTGGAAAGGCAAGAAAAGTTCTAAAGTATGAAAAAAAATATGCAAGGCATAAAGGAAAGGCCGTGAGCATACATGAAAGCAACATTCAACACTTAGAAGAAAAGAGAAGACTTGCATTGAAAAAAGATAGCTTGTTCAAGTACATAAACAGACACTTCGGCCTGACAAAAGCAAAGGCGTTACAATTGTTTAGATAAAAGAAGAAACAAAAGTACAATCAAATGAAAAAGAAAAACTTCTAGGCATCAGCGTGATCCTCAGACTGTGTAACCTTGGCAATTGGCATTAATTCGGTCTCGGCAGATAGGAGGGCAGACTTATTAGCTGCGATCTTGGCGTCGATCTCCAGGAGGGTTTTATCTAAACTCTTCTCGGCCATATGAACTTCAACATCAGAAGTGGCTTTGGAAGAGGCACTCGTGGAAACCTCATCCCCATTCTCCTAAGTTAAGTCCAAGACTTGACAATTCAAGGTAGGGGACTTAGGGTAAGTAGTAACCTCGGCCATACCGGTTTCGTTAGCCTCGGCATCTTCATCATCAGCGTTGGCCTCCTCTTCGGCCTCAGATCGATCAAGCGAGGGGGGAAACAGCATGTTGAGTTGGCTTATGTTGCAGAGAGGTGATTCCTCAGGGACAGACAGCTCCTTTAGGGCCACCATCCAGCCAAGATAATAGCCTTTGTTACAAGCTAGGTTAACTTAGCTCTATACTGATCTCGAACATCGACTTGCCCTTCTTCGTAGGCTTCAGTTAACTTAGCTCTATTCAGTCTTGGCAACATTGGCGACAGCTTCAGTTCTGGCCTCAGCTTGGCTCTGCACGATTAGGGCAGCCTTTACCTTGTCCATCAAACTCCAAACACAGGCCTCGGACTTTGTTGAGTGAAGAAAGTGACTTGTAGCTTCTTGGGTTTTCTTTATAAGGTCCTTCTTCACCAACTCTACCTTGACAACATGACAGTGAGCATGCTGGATGGCCTACAAGAAAATAAACAAGTTAGTGAAATTTGGCAGAGTATAAAAGACAGAAATTAAAGCTGAGTGAAAATACAAAAGTTTAATGATTTGCCAAAGCAGAGTGACGCATCATCAGGGCAAAATTTTCATACTAGTTGAAGTCGGCAAGCTGGTTCATGTCGGCTAATAGAAACACGGCCGTAGACAACGCGAAGCTGACTTCCAGACTTTCAACTGCACTATCACTGGCCTTAAGAACCAATCACCAACAAGGACCTCGGGCACCCATGTATCGTTAGGATGGAAACTGCTCCCATCCCCTTGGCCTTCAGACCTTTGTTTCTTCGGCGGCGATGCCTCAGATGATTTAGCCTTGGCTAGTCTCTTCTCAGTGTCGGCCAATTTGGATATTAGGATTGAGTCTTCTGGGTCCTTTTCAGAATCAGAAGGAATATGAGTAACAGTAGCCTTGGCCTTGGCCTTTTTCACATGTTTTGGCTTTAGCTTAGGCCGAGAAGGTGGCATGGACTGCAGAGATACGACATCGAACAGACCAACTAATAGGTTGTCATGACCTAAACTCGCCTCTATAGGTTTAGCATCATAACTGGCAAGTAATCTTGGCATTACCAAAGGCCTCTGAACAGACTAACAAGATAAGGGGCTAGCAGAGACAATTATTGAAGCAAATAATGTCCATAGAGTTGTGCAGACATATATGGGACATGGATTTAAAAAAAAACTTAATTTACATAATTATGACATCATTCCTATGTCACCATATATACATACAGATAAACAAAAGAAATGTTTAGACTTAACAAAAGAAATACAAAAGGTCTTAAACATTGTTCACAAAAACTTGACCACTTTAAAATGGGAACCTTCTTGGACTGTGGTTAGCTTGACAAAACAGAATTCCAGGAAACATCTTAAGCCTGATCCCACATTTGATCACCTACATACATAAATAATATAGTGAGCTAGAACCTAGTGAATAACAACAATAAGTGGTTTATGAATGATGTCTAAAACAGATTCAGAAGTCAGAGTTCATAATAGAAACAAATTCAGATTCACATACATATCTAAAAGTTATAAGCAGTTATATGTGGTACATCTATTAGCTGTCAGATCAGATTGGTCATGAGACCTATATGCATAGTTGGTACCGATGACCACAAAGGTCAATATCTTCTGCACAAGTAGCCATGGTATTGTATCCCCCAGGTGAGGGCCACTTGAATATAAGCCATAGTATTGTTTTCCCCGAGCGAGGGCTACGTGAACTAAGGAAGCCACAAACACATTTCAGAAAAATGGACATTCATTCATGATTCATAGAATAACATTTCAGAAAATAGATCATGTCATTTCAGTAAGGAAATACTTATAGTCAAACATAGCTTTATAGAGTTGTTACTCACAGATAGCTCCAGTAGCAGAATAGTCAAAATAGATGAGTTAGACAGTTATGGGGCGTGACCTACACAAACACATAGCGGATACACATTGAAACACATACTCGGAAAACTCATAACCCATTTCTTTCTATCTTGGTGTGTTTCTAATCCTTGTCCTCATTATTGTGTCTTAATTAGAGCTTAGGAATGCCTAAGATGCAAGGAGGATGTCAAAATGCACTTTAAAACACTTAGTCAAAATTGTAAAAACATGGTAGTTCGCTCGAGTGCAACATTGGTCGCTTGAGCGGACCCCCTTGGTTTAGAAAACTTTTGGGAGCTCTCATTTTATGTTCGAGCGTAACTTCCTACACTCGAGCTGAGGACCAAAAATAAGGTTGGTCACTGGAGCGCAGGTTCTACTACTCAAGCCAACCCCCAAACTCTGCAAAAGTACTAGCAGCTTGCATTCTTCACTCGAGCGCAACTTCCTACGCTTGAGCGAATAGTGCGAATTATGAAATTTCCAGATTGCACTTACAGCTCCAAAACTCGAATTCAAAGCTTCAAAAAGCATCCTTTGGGACCAAAGCTTAAGAAAATATGTCTAAACTTGAATAATATCATGAATTGATGGTAATTTCTCAAAATCAAGGCCCAAAAGCAAGTCAATTGTTTGAAATCAAACTTGAAACTCAATGTATAATCCATGCAAGAGTTTATACAAATTCTATCCTTCAAAAACATGATTAATTGAGGTAAAACAATGTAGAACTTGATGAATTTCCAAAACCAAGCTAGAATGACTACATGCATGTTGTTCTTGAAAGTTAAGCTCAAAATGTAAGAAAATATGCATGCATGCATGGTATGACTTAGATTTTTCAATCCTAGTTTTAATCTTGCATTAAACCAGCTAATTCACTTGAATTTATTCTCTTGTTGATTCAAACACTTAGTTTATAGGTTGAATTCTTACCTCATTTCTTCAATTAGGCTCTAGATTGCTATGTCTTTGAGTTTCCAAGCCAAATTCCTCAATTTTCCAAGAAATTCTTCCTTCTCAAGATTTGATGTCAATTCTCTCTTGGACTCTCTCTCTCTCTCTCTCTCTCTCTCTCTCTCTCTCTCTCATGTTTGGGAGCTCAAAGATGACTCAATGAGAGTGTTTTGAACAATTCTAGAAGCAAATTAGCCTTATATAGGCTTGGTTAAGCAAAATTAATTAACCTTTGATTAAACTAATCAACTAAAATTATTTTATTCTAATTACTTGGTTTTGAATCGAATTCTACATAATCTTACCAGAAAATTCTAAGCATTCAAGATAACACATTAACCTAGGCAAATTCGTGATCTGATGCTAATAAATTCGCATAGTGAAACAGAAACACATACATATATTCCTACTACGAACAGATATAAGCACAAATAACATGCAGTTAACTCAGAATTCCATCTTAGTTCCTGATTAAGCAGTCTTAAGTAAGGTTTATTAGCTAATCACAAGTCGGGATTGTTATAGTCTTTCCCCCTCAAAGAGTTTGGTACTCCAAACTTGAATTACCTTCATTTTGGAAGAATATCGGATCTAGAGGGAACAAGTGAGGGTATCTCTTCATCATATCCTCTTCGATCTCCCAAGTCGCATACGTCCCTCCATGATTTTTCCAATCAACCTTCACTAATGGAATTTCTTTATTTCTTAATCTCTTAATTCGACGGTTTACAATCTGAATTGGCCATTTCTCATACATATAGTCATCCTCCAGAAGCATATGCGTTGGCTTAATAATATGATACGAATCTCGTAAATATTCCTGAAGCATAGACATATGAAATACTTTTTGCATTTGCTCCATAATCGGAGGTAGAGCCACATGGTAAGTCACAGGGTTGATTTTCTCAATAATATCATATGGCCTAATGTAGCGTAGTTCCAACTTGCCTTTAACCCTAAATTGAGTTTGCCCTTTTATTGGCGTTACTTTGATAGACACATGATCATCAACCTCATACTCTCTGTATCTTCTCTGGACATCCACATAACTCTTCTGACGACTGTTGTTGAATCAATTTCACTTTCTCGGTTGTCTCTTGCACAAGTTCCGGTCCCAATAACGGTCTATCTCCCACTTTAGCCCAATAAATCGGGGATCGACATTTTCTTCCGTACAAAGCTTCATAAGGAGCCATATCAATACTTGAATGATAACTGTTGTTGTACACAAACTCAGCCAATGGAAAATAAGCTTCCCAATTTCCTTGGAAAGCTAACACACACATTCTGAACATATCTTCCAAGGTTTGAATGGTTCGTTTAGATTGGCCATTTGTTTATGGATTATAAGCACTATTAAGTCTCAATTCTGTTCCCAAGGCTTGTTGTAAACTTTTCCAAAATCTTGACGTAAACTTTGAATCTTTATCAGACACAATGGATACTGGCACTCCGTGCAATCTCACAATCTCATTCACATAAATATTAGCCAATTTATTCACATTATAAAAAGTTTTAACAGGTAAGAAATGTGCGAATTTAGTCAAACGATCAACAATTACCCAGATAGAGTCCATACCTCTAGAAGAACGAGATAGACCGACAATCAAGTCCATCGTAACATGCTCCCATTTCCATTCTAGTATTGGAAGCGGCTGAAGCAATCTAGCGGGTCGTTGATGTTCAACTTTTACTTGTTGGCAGTGCAAACACTTAGCTACAAAATCAGCAATGCACTTCTTCATGTCAGGCCACCAGAAATTCTATTTCAAATCTTTGTACATTTTCATGTTCCTTGGGTGTATAGAAAATTTAGAGTTGTGTGCCTCGGTCATGACACGCTCTCTCAGTTCTGCACAATCTGGTACACATAGCCTTTCTTGAAATTTCATTGCATAGCCTTTCTTGAAATTTCATTGCATTGCCTTCAAACACAAATCCAAGCCTCGGTTTTGAATCAATTTCATCAACAATCTTTTTCAGAAATTCATCTTCTAACTATTTGTCTTTAACTTCCTCAATGATTGTTGGTTGTACAAAAATTGCAGCTAAAATTCCACACTATTCACGTAAGACAATCTCAATTTAATTTCTTTCTAGATCATACAACAACTCTTTCTGTCTAGTGAGCAAATATAACAAATTCCCAATGGATTTTCGGCTCAAAGCATTTGCAATTGCATTTGCCTTTCCCGGATGATACAAAATTTACAAATCATAATCTTTAATCAATTCGAGCCATCTTCTTTGTCTCATGTTCAATTTTTTTAGAGTAAAGAAATATTTTACGCTTCTGTGGTCAGTGTATACTTCACAAGTTGCTCCATACAGATAACGGTGCCAAATTTTTAGTGCAAACACTATAGTTGCAAGCTCAAGATCATGGGTTGGATAATTTTTCTCATGTGGTCGGAGTTGTTGAGAAGCATAAGCAATTACCCTTCCATTTTGCATTAACACAAACCCCATGCCTCTGTATAAAGAATCACTATAAATATGAAACCCATTTGTACCATTAGGTAGGGTCAAAATTTATGCAATCACTAATTTGGTCTTGAACTCTTGGAAAACTGATTCTCTTTGATCATTCTAGTCAAACGGTGTATTTTTCTGTGTTAACTAAGTTAATGGCAGGGCAAGTTTTGAAAAGTCTCTCACAAATCTACGGTAGTATCCAGCAAGCCCCAGAAAACTTCTAACTTCTGATACATTTGTCAGTTTTGGCCAATTTACAATGGCTTCAATTTTTTGCGGGTTAACAAATATGCCATCTCTATTGATTACATGCCCTAGAAATGTTACACTGTTAAGCTAGAACTTACATTTGGACAGTTTTGCATACAATTTCTTTTCCCTTAGAGTTTGTAACATAGTTCTCAAATGATGTTCATGCTCTTCCCTGCTTTTAGAATATATCAGTATATCATTAATAAACATAACAGCAAATTCATCTAGATATGATTTGAAAACCCTATTCATGAGGTCCATAAAGGCAGTAGGTGCATTGGTTACCCCAAACGGCATTACTAAAAATTCATAGTGTCCATATCTAGTTTGGAATGTAGTTTTCTCTGTGTCTTCTGACTTAACTTTTAATTGGTGATACCTGGACCTAAGGTCAATTTTGGAGACTATTTGGGCTCCTTGAAGTTGATCAAACAAATCATCTATTTTGGGCAGTGGGTATTTGTTTTTCACGGTCACTTTGTTTAATTCTTGGTAGTCTATGCACAATCTCAACATTTTGTCTTTCTTTTTAACAAATAGAACTGGAGCACCCCAAGGCGAAAGTGCTCGGTCGGATAAACTTCTTGTCTAACAGTTCTTGCAATTGAATTTTCAATTTAGAGATTGACATTTTGTATGGGGTTTTGGAAATTGGTTGCGTGCCAGGTTTCCCTATCAATCAAGTTTCTAGGCAATCCATTAGGGAAAACATCAGGGAAGTCACTGCCTACAAGAATAGTTTCCACATCAGGACTATCCGTAGACACATTCAAAACACAACATAAATAACTTCTGCATCCCTTCTTAAGTAGTTTGTTTGCTTTCATAGCAGAGATCGAATATGAGGGAGGAACTACACCATTTTCGGCAACTACAAATTCAGGCAATCTCACTGGCCGAAACACAACAGATTTGGAAACACAATCAATGGTAGCGTGATATGTTGTCAACCAATCCATACCCAATATGCGGTCAAAATGATCAATATCCAATGGTAGCAAATCAACATACAACAACATATCACCAATCAAAATATTACATGCCGGGTAAACATAAGCACATATCATAGAACCCCTAGATGGTGTAGATACAAATAATAAGTAGTTCATAGTTTCTAAGGGTCTAGTCAGTTTTCGAGATAAAGCATGCGACACAAACGAATGGGTAGATCTAGAGTCTATCAAGACATATGCATTTTGAGTGCAAATAGGAAGTATACTTGACACCATAGAGTCAGCGTTCTGGATGTCCCTAGGCACAAGTACAAAAACTCGGCTTTGTCTCAAACTTTCCTTCCCGATGTTAGTTGTAGTATTCGTTCTTGGTGCAGGAGTGGATCCAGCTGAACTTGCCGCAAGATGGTTGGCATTGTTAGCTGTGGCCAATCTTACCACTTTAGAAGCAAGCACTCGTTGATCGGTACCAGGCGCCTTTATGTTTTCTTCCACATTCTGAGCAAGTAGGTGCTGTACCACTACTTTGACTTGAACTACTGGAAGATCCTGTGTTTTGCTTCTTTGAAAATGATTGGCCCTTTCTAAAATTGAATTCAATTTTTTTTCCTCTCCATTCAGTTGTTGGAGCCTTAGCTTGTTTCATTGCTGCCAAGTTGGCTTCTGTCATCAGAGCTCTGTCAAGTATATCCACACATTTAGGCAACTTTAACATGCCGACTTGGTCAAACAAATCCAGGTTGAGGCTGCCTTAAAATTTTGGGCTTTTTTGTAATATGTGTCCACCATATGTGAAGCAAACTGAGCTTGCTCAGTAAATTTGACTTCATATTCAGCTACAGACAAGTTGCCTTGTTTCAATTGCTCAAACTCAGATACCTTTCAATCTCGAAAGCACTGAGGAAAGTACTTTTCATAAAAGATTTCTTTAAATTGATTCCATGTCATGGTCCCATTACTATCTCGGATTAACATCCACCAACATTGGGATTTTTCTTTCAAGGTGTAAGTAGCCAATAAAACTTTCTAAATTTCAATACATGGAAAGACTTCAAATAATTTTTTGGTTTCGAGCATCCAAGTCTCAGCCTTTAGGGGCTTAATACCACCCAGAAAAGTCAGTGGCTTCATTTTGTTGAACTTCTAAGTCAATGTAATAATATCATTGTTGATCGGGTTTACTTGAACCAGAGGGAGTGGAGGAGGTAGAGGTTGTTGTCTTTGTTGCTGCATTCTTGATTCTATTAAGGCTTCAAGCATTCATTCTATTCAGGTCATTCGGGACTCAGAAGATTCAGCTGTACCATCACTTCTTGTATTTTTCATTTTCTATAGGTAAACAGAGTAGTAATAAACACAAGAATAATCTTATCACAGTGTTCAGTTTAGTTCATTTGATTTCATACACATTTCACATTGGTTCAAATATGTTCACATGATGTCACACACTTACACAAGCAGATATAATGTCCCTAATTCTCTTCTAAGACATCCTAAGCTCATTTGGACTCGTGTGTGCAATTTAACTTGTGCTCTGATACCACTTTGTCAAGACCTAAACCCACCCCCTGTAGGTTTAGCATCGTAACCGGCCAGTAATTCTAGGATTACCAAAGGCCTCTGAACAGGCTAACAAAATAAGGGCCTAGCGGAAGCAATTATTCAAGCAAATAATGTCCATAGAGCTGTGCAAACATATATGAGACAGAAATTTTTTTTTTAAAAAAAAAAACTTAATTTACATAATTATGACGTCATTCCTACATCACCATATATACATATAGATAAACAAAAGACATGTTTAGACTTAATAAAAGAAATACAAAAAGGTCTTAAACATTCTTTACAAAAACTTGACCACTTCAAAATGGGAACCTTCTCGGACTGTGGTTAGCTTGACAAAACAGAATTCCAGGCAATAGCTTAAGCTTGATCCCACACTTGATCACCTACATACATAAATAATATAGTGAGCTGGAGCCTAGTGAATAACAACAAAGTAAGGGGTTTATGAATGATGTCCAAAACAGACTCAGAAGTCAAGTTCATATCAAAAACAGATTCAAATTCACATGCTTATCTAGAAATCATAAGCAGTTATATGCGATACATCCATTAGCTATTAGATTGGATTGGTCATGAGACCTACATGTATAGTCGGTACTGACGACCACAAAGGTCAATATCTTGTGCACAAGTAGCCATGGTATTGTATCCCCTAGGCGAGGGCCCCATGAACAGAAGCCACGGTAGTTTTTTCTCTGGGTGAGGGGCATATGCATATTGGCCACGGTATTGTTTCCCCCGGGGTGAGTGCCAAATGAATATAAGCCACAGTATTGTTTCTCCCGGGTGCGGCCCACGTGAAGTAAGGATCCCACAAATACATTTTAGAAAAATGGACATTCGTTCATGATTCATAGAATGGCATTTTAGAAAGCAGATCATATCATTTCAGTTAGAAAATACTTATAGTCAAGCATAGCTTTACAGAGTTGTTACTCACAGATAGCTCCAATAGCAGAATAGTCAGAACAGACAGGTCAGACAGTCTATGGCGCGTGACCTATACAAACACATAGCGGATACATATTGAAACACATACTTGGAAAACACACAACCCATTTCTTTCTATCTTGGTGTATTTCTAATCCTTATCCTCATTATTGTGTTTTAATTAGGGCTTAGGAATACCTAGGATGTAATGAGGATGTCAAAATGCACTTTAAAACACGTAGTCAAAATTATGAAAGCAGGGCTGTTTTCTCGAACGTAACACTGGTCGCTCAAGCGGACCCCCTTAGTTTGTAAAACTTTTGGAAGCTCTTAGTTTACGCTCGAGCTGAGGATCAAAAATAAGGGTGGTTGCTTAAGCACAAGTTTTGTTGCTCGAGCCAACCCCCAAACTTTGCAAAAGTACTAGGATCTCGTATTCTTTGCTCGAGCCTAACTTCCTATGCTTGAGTGAATAGTGCAAATTTTGAAATGTACTTCTAGCTCCAAAACTGGAATTCAAAGCTTTAAAACACATCCTTTGGGCCCAAAACTTGAGAAAACATGTCTAAACTTGAATAACATCATGAATTCAAGGTTTTTTTCCCCCTCAAAATCAAGGCCCAAAAGCAAGTCAGTTGTTTGAAATCGAACTTGAAGCTCAATGTATAATCTATGCAAGAGTTTATACAGATTCTATCCTTTCAAAACATGATTAGTTGAGGTAAAACAATGTGGAACTTGATGAATTTCCAAAACCAAGCTAGAATGACTATATGTATATTGGAGTTCTTGATAGTTAAGCTCAAAATGTAAGAAAATATGCATGCATGCATGGTATGACTTAGATTCTTCAATCCTAGTTTTAATCTTGCATTAAACCACCTAATTCACTTAAATTCATTCTCTTGTTGATTTAAACACTTGGTTTATAGATTGAATTCTTACCTCAATTCTTCAATTAGGCTCTAGATTACTAATTGTTAATGTGTGGAGTTTGTTTTTCTTGTCACATTGATTATGTTGAGTGAATGGTCACATTGTCGACATTTCATTGTTGACATTTGTGTTTTAAGTATGAATCCTCTCATTTTGAATGTTTACAGTTTGTTTTCCATGTTACATTGATTATGTTGAGTCACATTGTCAAGATTCTATTGTTGGCATTCGCATTTGAAGTATAAACCTTCTCATTGTGAATGTTTGGAGTCTAATTTTCATCTTACACTGAAAATGTTCGCTCATATAGTTGATATTCCAAAATACACATTGTTCATTTGAATAATGTCTTAATTAATTTTTAGTAGGAATCTTCTCGTTATTAGTATTTGGAATCTGTTTTTTATGTCACATTAATTATGTTGAGTGAATGGTCACATTGTCAAGATTCCATTGTTGATGTTTGAAATATGAATCTTTTCATTGTGAATGTTTGGAGTTTGTTTTCCATGTCACATTGATTACGTTGTTTCACATTGTCAAGATTCCATTGTTGACATTCATGTTTAAAGCATAAACCTTCTCATTGTGAATGTTTGGAGTTTGTTTTTGACGTCACATTAATTATGTTGAGTCATATACTTGAGATTCCAAAATTCACATTATTGATTCTACTAATGTCTTAATTCTTTTTTTAGTCTAAATCTTCTCATTGTTAATGTTTGGAATTTGTTTTTCACATCACATTCATTATGTTGAGTTGCATTGTCAACATTCCATTGTTCATATTTGTGTTTGAAGTATGAACCTAATTTGCCTATTGTGGCATCCATTTTGTTACAATAGCTAATTTGGGACGTCTAATATGGTATCACATGGAAATGTTATACCTATTGTGGCATGCATTTTGTCTTCAATGAACGTAATTCAGCCTTGGTTTGGTGTTCATCCATGTTTTTCATTATTTGCATTTGATTCCATTATTGTTCCATTCTTGTGGGTTACGCTTTTATTCCTAGGACTTTGACTACATCTGGTATTCTTTACCACCAAGTTAGCAGATTGATTGGGTTCAATAAGGTGTGTGCCTAATTTTCATGTTACATTGAAAATTTTGAGTCATATAGTTGATATTCCAATATTCATTCAAATAATGTCCAAATCTTATCATTGTTACTATTTTGGGTATGTTTTTCACGTCACATGGATTATGTTCACATTGTTGAGATTCCATTATTCGTATTCATGTTTGACGTATAAATCTTCTTAGTGTGAATGTTTGCATGCCACATTGATTATGTTGAGTCATATTGCCAAGATTCCATTACTAAAATTCATGTTTGAAGTATGAATCTTCTCATTGTGAATGTTTGTAGTTTGTTTTTCATGTTACATTGATTATGTTGAGTCACATTGTCAAGATTTTGTTCTTGATATTCATGTTTGAAGTATAAAACATCCCATTGTGAATGTTTGGAGTCTAAATTTTCATCTTACATTGAAAATGTTTAGTTAAATAGTTTGTATTTCAATATTCACATTTTTCATTCAAATAATGTTCCTGTCTCTATTTTTGTTTGACATTTTGTTGATAGATGTTGTATTAACACCAAAGAAAAAAAATAAAAAAAAGAACAAACAAATGAGGAAGAGACAGCTCCTGCTGATGTGAAACCCAATGTTGATATGAACAAAGTGAACTACCGTTTAAACATAACTAGTATGGTAAAGTTAATGTCAACAACGAAGTCCACTGACGGGTAACTGAAATGTTTGAAGAGAACTTCATTTTGGATGATGTTTGATGCAATGATAAACGCAAAAATTGAACTCTCATCATGCATGAAATACGATGATGTGATAGCAAAGATCATAAAGACATACAACCCTGCATCAAATTCTTTCAAAATTGGCCCCAAATCTCTCAAATTGTCTGCACATGACATTAAATTGATTTTTGGAGTAGACTACGGATCTATGCCAATGGAAAATTCATATGGTTCGAAGCCTACATTTGGACTTATTGGCAAGAGGTGCAAGGACACACAGAGACTTACACCAAAAAATTTCCGATATCGATAAGGCATTGGTTGGGAGAAAGAAATCAGATAAGGAGGAGGTTACTAGGTTGATAAGTTTGTATGCTTGTTTAAAGCTCTTTTGTTCCACAATTAGCAAGACAACTAAATGGGCATACTATCAACACATGGAGCTTTTGGACAAGATGAATGAATATGATTGGGTAGAAACCAACAAGTCCACATTAATGAATTCAATTGGCCTTCATCATCGACATCCATAACAAGTGACTGGCTGTGTTATGGCTTTAATGGTATGTAATACTACATCCACTCACATAAATATTAATGCGTATGTCTCAAACTATACATTCACATTAGTTTATAATCATAAATATTTTTGACATGTATATTGACTGATAAAAACCATTTTGGTACATTACAAGTAGTATTGGTTTTGTGAAAGTACCAAATTAGTGGAACCAATAGTGGCAAATGGAGCACCTCAATTTCTGAAATGGGATCTAACAAAACTTCACAAGAATATGAAGAATTTGTCTTTGTTGTCAATCAATGATGATGAGGTTAGATACCAACATTATCCAATGTGAATAATATTATTTATTGCACTGAAACTAACAACAATCTCTATTACCAGGTTTATAAAGAGAAACTCACACTGACAAACCATGAGAGCACACTGTTCACGCATGCAAGAATTCGGGATGAGGAGAATAAAAAATATGCACCTCAGAGTATTGTTCATCATGAAGTCAAAATTGATAAAGAAATGGACATAAGTACTAGCATACAAGGAAATGACATTGATGGGACATATAATGCAGAGTTGGGCAATCAACTACAATTTCAGACTAGTGTGGATCATGAAGTTAAAATTGAGAAAGAAATGGACATATGTGCTAGCATACCAGAGGATGACATTGATATGACATATGATGGAGAGTATGGCAATGAAGCACAATTTCAAAGTAGTGCACTTGATGAAGCCAATACTGAGGAAGGTATAAATACTATTGCATATCTACATGAGCATGGGGTGCATCAAGCCATTGTGTCAAAGGTTGCTTAGGATAAAATTATAGAGAAAATGGTTGCTGACCATCAAAAAGCATTAGACCTCATTAAGAAACTACAAATTGAGAATCAAAATCTGCAGGCAACAAATGACATAAAAGACAAAATCATCTTGGAGCTAGAAACATCAATATGTAACCACAAAGAAAATCTAACAGCTTAGAATGACCTGTCCTCCATCAAACTTACAATTAATAATAAGAATGCTGAGATAGAAAGGCAAAACAACTTCATAACTGACCTTCAAATTGAGAAGACTATACTCCAACTTGAGAAGACTATGCTAGAAGATAAAATTGATGATGATCACTGGCGACTCTAGAAATTTAAGTCAGTGGTGTCAATTGAAAGGCAAAAATATCTAACGAAAACAAAAAATATATATTGTATTTTATATTATAAAATATTTTAAGATAAAAATAAGCCAAGATTAATTTTTATGTAGGTTCAATGTCCCATTTGAACAAAACATAAAAGTTAGCTTTTAAAATTATGGAGTTTTATATTAATGCTTAAAATGCTTTGAATAAGTTGTAATGCTTTATTTGATTTATTGGAATGAGATAAAATGGAATGTAATGATCATTCATTTAGCTTCCTTATGGAATGATCATCCCCTTACAATAGTGAATAATTATTCCATTTGTAATGTAATTTTCATTAATTATTTAGTCAACCAAACATAGTAATGAATATTTTGATAGAATAATCATTCAATTTCCTCTATTCTAATAGTGTGTACAATGTGATAAGTTGAAATTGATTTGTAAATAATTAATAAGCCTAAAAATTTGTGGGTTCAAAGTCACTTTTTTAGTGGGGTCAGTTATGATAACACATTTCTAAAACAACAATTATATGCAAAGTAAAATAAATTTTTTCTTCTATTGAGGGGGTTCAAGTGACACCAGAAGCTATGCTGTGGCGTCGTCCCTGATGATGATGCGATACATTTTGTCACGCAACAGATAGCCAAAAATAGGAGACTATGGATATAGAAGTGAAGCAAAATTTGAAGAAAAAGACCCAAAAAACTCCAACATCTTTTGGTGAAGCACATCAAAATCAAGCTAAGGAAAGAACTGAAGTTGCCAGATTTTGAATATCAAGACAAAAAGAGTCACAAATAGAAAACAGAGTTGGAAAATTTGAAAAAAAAAAAGAACAGTGAGAAGCAATGTAAAGTTGTAGATCCAGATTTTCAAGTCTATTTGCACAAGCTTCGAGACTTTAAGCGTCCTAAGCATAATAAGTGTACATTGACCAACAAATATGAGGTTTGAAAGATCATATCTCAACAGGACAAGCAAAAGCTAAGGAATATGCATAAAAAAGGAGGTCACGGGTAAGCATAGTTCAAATGACTTGTATATCTTTATTTACCTACCATTCTTGTTTTATTATATCTAAATTCTAAATGTAGGTTAACTATTTAGTGAGGAACCACCAAGGGAACTTATGTTTTCTATGAAGATCTTGAGTCAATAATACAAGACAACTCCAGAACAAACAATGTATGATGCTTTGTACATTCTGCATTAAATGTTACATATATTAACAGTCATATCATAATCACATTAACATTGAATATATACAGGTCATAGATGCATATGGGGAAATTTTAAGCAACAACCAGGAATTAATGATGACAGATTCATAACAATTTGAAAAATCATTATTTTTCAACAGCTTGTGTTTGGTATAATTTGTTATTTTATTTTATTTTTATCTTGAATTGAAAACAAGTTTGATTCCTTATTTATAAAACTCATTACTCACAAAGTGTTCTTAATGTTTATGAGCATGATTAAAGATGAAAACCTAGAACTATGAACCAAACTCAGTAATCATCACATCAGGCCTGCAAATCAGTACCAATATCTGCACTTCCTGCTCCACTTTAAGTATCATTGGACCATAGTAGTGAGCAACATGGATGATGGAGTGTAGTAGCACTACAATTCAATGAGGCCCATAAATAGTTTTGAATACGTACACCTAGCTCAAGCAAGCATAGTGGTAATTTAAACATTTCATTCTATAATACGCAGAAATGTGCATGTTTAGTTACACATTAACATAGTTAAAATATTATTTATTCTATACATTTAATTATATTCACAATCACATAAAACATATATGGAATCAGATATTCAAAAATTGCTCTCAACATCGGGTATGGTAGATACATTAACACCCTCAGACTATGTCAAGCCATTGCAATCAGTTGCTGCATGCCTTCAACAACATCCAAACTCGTGAGTATTTATAATTAATACTCTCATTGACATAGCACCTACAACGAATGTGAACATAAGAATGTATTGATTTTGTATTTTATTTTATTTTATTTTTCCTATAGTCTTAATTGCGGAGTTACACTTTGCTGCATAATGAGGCAACATGCCTATCATGAACCGATTGAACCTGTGCTAGACAAGGAAGCTTGGTTTTCTATGAGAGCTGTGTTAGTCGAAACATTCTTGAATGATCTTGAAAGAACAAATCATGTAATTTTTGTTGTTGACACCAAAGAGAATGCATATGAGGACTGAAATTCATATTTTCACACCCCACCATTTTGTTTTGATGTATTGATGACACAATGTTAACATCACGTTTTGTCTAAGTACAATATGTTTTGTATATAACATACCAGTCACTAACATGTGAACTTAGGTATTCTTAGTTAGTAAACAATGATTCAACAAAGTTATTGATATGAATAGCTATATAAATTTTGTCTACCAAGAAATATAGTTTTAATATGAATGTTCTTTATTGGTCTCATTCATGGTGTATGGGTATTGTTAGTCATTAAATGTGTTTATCATGTGCTCACATACATATATCATATGAAAGTTCACATACATATATCATATGCTCACCCTATAAACACATATTGGTGATATATGTAACTTTTCTACATTTTATTTTGCAAAAAATCAAAACAAACTATTTCAAAAAATAAAGAAAATGTAAAGAAACTACAGAATCAAAAATTTCATAGAACAAATCATCTTTTTATTGACAAATTATATCAAAATATTAAAATGCACATTAACAAGCATGCACCAACAAGTATACTAACACATAAATTACTAAATTGTGCACTACTGCAAATGTATGTAACATTCACAACAAAATCTTATTTATCTAAAACAAATTGTGCACTGTAAATATTCACAAGTCAATGTAATATTCACAACGATAATCAACACATGAACTAATAGAACTCTATATTTGATCTTTACACAACTTTGATTGTGGCTGCCCATCTTTTTACATCTACCACACCTCAAATCTATTCAAAAACATAAATCATATTCCACCCAATAACACATATTGTCTATATATGTAAGAAGATAACATTTTATTTTTCTAAAACTGAAAAATAAACTATTGCACAAATAAACAAAATGAAAAAAAAAAAAAAAAACTATAAAATAACAAATTGCATAGAACGAATGAATCCCTTTTTATTGAAAAATTGTTTCGAAATACGAAACAAGTACACCAACACATCAACTAAGCAAATGTGCATCCAATGCAAATGTATGTAACATTCACAATGATATCTTATTTATCTAAAATAAACAAGCATTGTAAATGTTCAGAACTGAATGTGAAATTTACAACGTTCACTAACATATCTGATAAGATATCACCTATCTCAGATAATAAGGAAAGCTGCAGCATCGATACCAAGAGCAGCTGCAGCATCACTCCTAATACAGATGCACCCACAGTATCTCCTCTATCAGTCAGTTAGAGTTTGTTAGAATTTATACCAGAATTAGTTTCTTACTCTGTTAGTTGTAACTGATTGTAACTAGTTCTAAGGTGTATGTATACCCCATATAACTGGGTTTACTGTATTGAAGATTTGAATCTAATAATACAATCTTTCATCATGGTATCAGAGCTTTGAGCTCCTCCAAGCACAGGCATCCATGGCTGCTTCAAGTTCTGGCTTTACAATTCCTCCAGATCTCTCTTTGCTTCTTTCCAATCTATCCTCCTTTGTTCTGAGTTAAACTTGATCGTCAAATTTTGTGATTTGGAAATCACAATGGCAGAAAATTCTGCGAGCTACAGAACTTCTTGGATATGTTGATGATCCAAGCTCATGTCCACCATTAACTGTTCTTGATGATTCAGGTAAGAGTGTTTCCAATCCGGATCGAGTGAAATGGAATCGTATTGATGCGCATCTGTTAAGTTGCCTGACTGCTACTCTTTCTCCATCAATCTACTCCATGGTTTTACACTGTAATCATTGTTCTGAAGTATGGTGCGCTTGCATCGGTTACACTTCCTTTTCAGTCTCATGTTCATCAATTGAAGAATCAATTGAATAGTATTTCTAAGAAAGCGATTCAATGACTGTATATCTTGCAAAAATCAGAGAAGTAATTGATCAGTTAGCTCTTGCTTCGGTATTGATTGACGATGAAGATTTAGTGTTGATAATTCTCAACGGATTACCAGATGAGTATGATGCATTCGCTACTTCCATTCGCGCCAGATCTGGTTTTATTACTATGGAAGAGGTGTCTTCTCTTCTCTGTTCTGAAGAGATTCATATGGAGGCTAAACTCAAGAAGTCTTCATCTGATCCAACAGTTGCCTTCTCCTCTATCAAAGGCAACTATTCCTCTCGTGGTTCTGGTTACAGAGGAAGCAGATCTCAGGCTCGAGGTAATAGAGGTGGACGATTTCAGTCTAGAGGTTATCATTATAATGGTAGAGGTGGTGCTAATTGTGGACGAGGCAGATCGGTTTTTCCTCAAACTCAGTGCCAAATCTGTGGAGGTTTTGGTCACATAGCCATTGATTGCTGGTATAGAATGGACTCTCAATTTCATTCTTCTTCTTCTGGTTCCTCCTCCTCACCATCTGCTCAGCACTCCAAAGCATTTGTGGCTTCTTCCAATGCTTCGATTACAGATTCTTCTCTTTGCACGGTGCCTTGGTATCTTGATTCTGCGGCCACTGATCACATTACCAATGATATGAGTAATTTGAGTTGCTACCAACCTTACCAAGGTTCTGATCAAATTACTATTGGCAATGGTAATTCTATACCAATTCACCACACTGGTAAAGGGCTTTTACCTACTCCTCACCATTCTTTCAAACTAAACACTCTTCTTCACACTTCTTCGATTTCTTCAAATCTGCTTTCTGTTCACAAATTGGCCAGAGATAACAATTGTTTTATTACATTTGATGATGCTAACTTTGTGATTCAGGACAAGCATTCGAAGAGAGTGCTTCACAAAGGAACTAACATCAATGGTCTCTATCATTTCCTTCCATCTTCATCTGCTGCTGCATGTTGTCCACAAGCTCATCTTAATTCTAAGAATCCCTCAACCTCTGCTACTGAGGACATTTGGCATAATAGACTTGGTTATCCAAGTTCACTGAAATTGTCTCATCGTAGGAAGCATTTGAATTTTGTTTCTAATAATGTTACACATAAGACAGTCTCTTCAACTTGTGTTGATTGCTGTGTTGCTAAAAGCCATAGGCTTCCATTTCATTTGTCTAATTCCACTAGCAATCAACCTCTTTCCTTAATTCATAGTGATGTATGGGGGCCTTTTCAGTCTGCTTCTTCTTACAAATTTTATGTGCTTTTTGTGGATGATTTTTCTAAGTTCACTTGGATTTATCCTTTATCTTTTAAGAGTGAGGTTTATTCCAAATTCATTGAGTTTAAAGCATATGTGGAAAAACAATTTCAGACTTCTTTACAAGTTCTGTGAACCGATGGTGGAACTGAATTTTTTAATAACAAAATGATTCATTTTCGTGCCTCCGAGGGTATTGTTCATCAGCATTCTTGTCCTTACACACCATCTCAGAATGGTGTTGCCGAGAGAAAGCATAGACATATAGTTGATACCACTATTGTATTATTACATCATGCTTCTATGCCTCTTAAGTACTGGTTTGATGCTATTGCTGTGGCTACCTTTTTAATCAACAGGTTGCCTTCTTCTCAGCTCGCTCATAAATCTCCTTTTGAGTTGTTGTTTCACTCCATTCCTGATTACTCTCAACTTCGGGTTTTTGGATGTCAATGTTTCCCTTGGCTCAAGCCTTATGTGACTCATAAACTTCAACCTCGCTCTGTGTCTTGTGTCTTCTTAGGGTATCATCCATTTGCCAAAGGTTACAGATGTTTAGACCCTCTTACAGGTCGTGTGTATCTTTCTCGGCATGTTCATTTTATTGAATCTTGTTTTCCTTTTCATACTCTTTCTCCATCTGCACCTGCATCTTCTTCTTTGTCTTCTTTACATCAGTTTTTTTGGTCTTCTCCTTCTTTGCCTTCTAGACAGCTCAGTTCTACTTCTCTTCACACCAAATCTGCTTCTCTGCCTTCTGCTGTTATACAACACAGGTCTGCTGCCCAGCAGCCTCCCCCTGCTCCTCCTGCTGTTTCTCCTCTGCTGCCACACAGATCTGCTGCCCAGCAGCCTCCCACTGCTCCTCCTGCTGCTTCTCCTCTGCTGCCACACAGATCTGCTGCTCTGCAGCCCAGTTCTGCTACTCTGTCTTCTCTTTGATGCTGCAAGCAGGTTCACCCAGCCTATCACATGACCTGTTTCCCTATTTCCTCTGTCCCTCTACAGCAGCCTATTCCTATCCAGTCTATTGCCATTCACCTTCCTTTACATCCTCCCCCTACAACTCTTAATTCTCATCCTATGATCACTCGGTCTAAAGCTTCTTTTTCGGCCATCACACCAGTCTCCAAGCCTATTTCTTCTTTTACCTTTCCTGATACTGAACCACCCTCCTATAAAGAGGCTCTTTTATCTCCTATTTGGCTTCAAGCTATGCAAGAAGAAATGCATGCCTTGCATACTCAACATACTTGGTCTCTTGTGTCTTTGCCTTCTGAAAAACAAGCTATAGGCTGCAGATGGGTCTTTAAAATTAAGCGAAATTCAGATGGTAGTATTGCTCGACACAAAGCCCGGTTGGTAGCTAAGGGATATCTTCAACAACATGGTATTGATTTTCAAGAGACTTTTAGTCCCGTTGCCAAACAACCTACCATTCGCATTCTCTTGTGTTTGGCCCTTCATAATCACTAGCCTTTGAAACAATTGGATATTTCTAATGCCTTCCTCCATGGTTTGCTTGAAGAAGAGGTGTTTATGCTTCAACCCCCTGGTTTTGTGTCTTCCTCTGCACCAACTCTTGTTTGTAAGCTTCATAAGGCTTTATATGGCCTCAAGCAGGCCCCCCGGGCTTGGTACTCCACTTTTTCAGCATTTCTCTTATCTCAGGGTTTTTTCAACAGTAAATGTGATTCATCTTTGTTTATTCAGAAGACTCCTACCACTATCACTATTCTTCTGGTTTATGTCAATGACATTTTGCTTACTGGCAATGATTCTTCTCATCTTCAATCCCTTATTACAAAGATGCATCAAGCTTTTTCCATGAAAGAATTAGGGAATATCTCTTATTTCCTTGGTATTTCTATCTAAGGTTCTCCCTCTTCTGGCTATTTTTTATCTCAGCAAAAATATGCTCAAGACATTCTCACTAAGGCTGGTTTATCTGATTGCAAGCCATGTTCTTCTCCTCTTGCTGTTAAACCTACTTCTCAGCCTCATTCTACAGCCCCTTATTCTAATCCTACACTCTATCGAAGTTTGGTGGGAGCTTTGCAATATCTTACCATTACTAGGCCGGATTTATCTCTTGCCGTTAATCAATGTTGCCAACATATGCATGCCCCTACCAATGGCCATTTCTCTGCTGTTAAGCGGCTTCTTCGCTTTGTTAAAGGCACCCTTTATCATGGTTTACAATTTTCTGCTAGCACGTTTGATGTTCATGCTTTTTCTGACTCAAATTGGGTCGGGGATGTTCTTGACTGCAAGTCTACCTCTGGTTATTGTATTTTCTTGGGTACCAATCTTATTTCGTGGTCTGCAAAGAAACAGGCTACTATTTCTCGAAGTTCTACTGAGGCAGAATACCGAGCCCTTGCTCACACCACTGCTGAGCTCACCTGGATACTTACGCTGCTACATGATCATGGCATTACTCTTCCGACTCTTCCTATCCTTTGGTGTGACAATGTCTCCGCCATTGCTCTCGCAACTAATCCGGTGTTTCATTCTCGGTCAAAGCATATAGAAGTTGATTGTCACTTCATTCGTGACAAAGTTCTTGCTAAACAGTTGTCTTTGCAATACATTCCTACCACCGATCAGTTAGCGGATATCTTCACTAAACCCTTATCTGTTGGCCGGTTTTCTTATCTCAAATCCAAGCTCATGGAGTTTAATCACCCCATTAGCTTGCCGGGGCCTGATAAGATATCACCTATCTCAGATAATAAGGAAAGCTGCAGCATCGATACCAAGAGCATTGCGACATCACTCTATCTGAATGCACTTACAGTATCCTCTATCAGTTAGTTAGAGTTTGTTAGAATTTATACCAGAATTAGATTCTTACTCTGTTAGTTGTAACTGATTGTAACTAGTTCTAAGGTGTATATATACCCCATATAACTGGGTTTACTGTATTGAAGATTTGAATCTAATAATACAATCTTTCATCAATATCAACAATATAACTCTGCATTGGCTCTTTGCACATTCACCAACATATCAACAATATAACTCTGTATTGGCTCTTTGCACGATTTCTGATTGTGCCTGCCCATCTTTCCACGTCAGCCACACCTGATTTGACTTACTTTTTCCCCTAAAGATGGCATTCCAATCTTTCTCAGCCTACCAGCTGGCCGTTTTACAATTGGAGGTAATATGATGAAATCACTAGAAGAAAAAGCTGGTTTCTCCATAGATGGTATTGGGAAAATAGCAGCTGAATATGTTTCCTAATAATTCTCCACATGAAAATATTTTTCAACACAATCATTAAGATTATATGCACTCCTTTGGATAGCCGCAACAACATGTTCACAAGGAAATCCATTTACTTGCCACTGGTAGCAAGTACAAATACGACGTCCAATATCAACTGTAACTGATGGAAATGAATGCACCTCGAACACATCATCATTAGCTTTACTCACATTCCATGACCTACTAGTATTGAATGAATCGTAGAGCATAGTCTCAAAGGTAGGGCAAATAAGTCCATTTCATTTGATTGCAAGTTCCCTCCGCTCTAGCATTTGACACATTATTTGATTCCAAACAATATCAACCAATTTTGTTATTGAAAGATTTCGTGTTTCCTTGATCCAATTGTTAAATGATTCAACAACATTGGATGTTATCTTATCATATCATTGTCCTCTGACATATAACAACAAAAATTGTCACATGTTAATACCATATGTGACATTTCACACTGTTAGAACACCACAAAAATATAAACAATGTACAAATAACCATCATTATATTCCATGAAACACACAATTGTACACACTTTACCTAAAGTAAGCATTTGCCCAATGTTCAGGTTCCAACCCTGACAAGAAGTTATATGCTCATTGCTTTCCCTCTGTAGCGTCCCAGATAAATACAATAAATCCAAACTCATAAGCGGAAGAATAATAGAAGCAATATACTTTCATTCATCAGAGTTTAATATACATGAGAGACTGGTACAAGAAGGAATAAAAGTTATACATACATTCATTTGCCCTAATGGCTTACATCTTTCCAAGTCGCTGCTTGGTTACAACAAAAATGAGCCTAACTCAATCACAAATTAAAGCCCTTGGCTATACAAAAACAGATACAACAAAAATAGAAGCTCTTGCTCTGAATATCTCCAAGCCAGTGCCTTGGTGGAGGCATATCACCAACACTTGAAAATGGTTTTTCCCAAATAGGGTGAGCCAAAGCCCAGTAGAAACAATCTAACACAATATATGAGTTTTAACGAAGATATAAGTAGAGTGTGTATATACAATGTCCACAGTAAAATCATTCAAGTTTTTACAAAGTCACAATATGCCAAGCCTTATATCCCTATTCTTGTTATCTCAATTTCATTCACGTCAATTCATTTTATCGCAACTCATGAGCCAATTTCATTATTTCCCAGACAACCCAACTAAGACTACAACCCAATGGTGCTCAAAATCAACACCTTAATCACACAAACACTTCAATTTGCCATTTTACAAAAATTTTGTCCACGGGATTCGGCACACATGTATATGCGCGGTTTTGGGACTTTCGCCCTAGACACACAGGCCAACTTAATTCAATGGAGTCCATTCCCTTTCTCATCCCAAACATAGAGTACATCCCCTTTCTTCTCCCAAACATCATACATATACAATGTATTTAAAATACAGTCATATTCAATGACAACCAACAAGAGATTAGTTTTAATTCACCTAATCCCCATGCAGTTTCTACAACAATCATAGCTATCCTCCACCGATAGCCCAATACAGATATTTCAAAATAGATATTCAATCTCAAGACAAATAATTTATTCAAACTTTCATAAATGAGTGATAATACATATTCTCTTCCATCATTTATGTTCATATCCATTCAATTTTATATTTCCAATCCCAATCCCATTTATTTATATAAAATAAATATTTGAAGCATTTTAGGGCAAACTCCCTCTTTCTTAAATATCAATCCAAATGCCAAAATCAACTATTTTGTCATAATATAACCTCATATTCAACCCCATAACCATTTATAACCCATTCACTTAGAAACCCCACTTTTGATTAAATACCCAAACCTTAGGTTTGTTCATAGTACACCCAAATTTTACCATTTTTATACAACAACCCATAACTAAGTTAAATTTCATATGAGAGTGTAGAAAAATCCCTACCTCAAAGAGAGAAGACGAGCAAGGCAAAGATGAAACTTCAAAGATGCTCAAACCCAACTCTATTTGGATCAAAATGGAGATCTTGAGATGCTCACTCTTTTTAACAAAGGCAAGCGGGTAGAGAGATCACTAGAACTAGGTGAAAATGTAGAGAGAAAGAGTGTTTTAGAGAGAGAAGGTCTTGATCTAGGGTTTTTAGAAAAAAAGAGTATGAAAAATGATGTAAAAGTTACTTTTGAGATCTGATATACGCATAGTCCACTCGAGCGTAAGAAGTGACGCTCGAGCATCAGACACAATAAGTTGTTCCGCTCGAGTGCAAGAAGTGACACTTGAGTGCAAAATACGTGCATCTAGTAGTTTTGCAGACAATAGACCAAGGCTTGAGCACGAGAAAATGCTACTCTAGCGCCCATCCGCTCGAGCATAGGAAATACTGCTTGAGCTTAAAATACACTCTCCTAGTAGTTTTGCAGACTTGCAAAAGTACTGAGAGTTTTTAAATCTCGCTCAAGCGCAAGAAGTGCTGCTTGAGCCAAGAACCAAAATCCTAGGCAACAAAAGTTTGAAAACTAAGCACCAACCTATTCCAAACATGCTCGATACAACTCATTAGTCAAACTCAAGTAAGAATAAGAGGAAAGAGACATGATCAACCATATGAGGCTATGAAACCCATGTTCAGAATACAAAATGGGTCTGGCCTAAACCAGAAATGCTATACCCTTACTGTAGACACCCCATTTTTGACCGTCCTTAAGGCTTGGGCTTTACTAATTGTTTACTTAGTGATGCAGGCCATGCTATGCAAAGGTTCGGTTTCTTGGGCAAGGAGAGAGTCAAATCCCAACCTCACACCCCGTTTTTGGACCAAACCTATTTTGACCAAAGATTTTAGACCTTGAAACCCTCTCTTTCAAAATAGTTTTTGAAAAATGATTCTACAATGTTTCAACGCTCGCATTTTGTTGAATGTCGCGCTTTTCGGTAAACCGAGCAAGGACAAAGTGGGAATGAATGAAAGAGAGATGAAATCTTTGAAAAATATTTCAAATCACCTTGTTTAGGGGTTTGGAGTTGAAGAAAAGAGGAGAAGAGGGAAGAAACCAAATTGGGGAAGAAGCTGGGCGTGAATCGTTAAGAAAAAGTTGAGCGGTCTTCGCTAAATCAGCCCTATCCTTTTGTATACTTGGATTTAAGCTATAAGGCCACCACCGTTGGAAAGAATACTTCCGGGGATTCATTTTACACTCAAGAATCTCCTAAATCCGAGTCCGGATGGAAGAGATATGGTTGTTGGAAATTAGGCATCAATCCGTTTGAGCTGGAAATGAGCAACCTCCACTAAAAGGGGCATAACTTTTTGCACAGTTATAATTTTGATGCAACGCTGCTACCATTGGAAAGCTTACTTTTGGGGCTTCAATTTGGGCATAATAATGACCTGAAAAGGAGTTCATATGAAGGAGTCATGCCCATTTGAAGTTGGACCTGCAGAGTAGAATTTTCTATCGGCCACAAATGTGCACAGTCGGCCAAAAAAGTAGCAGATCGGCCATCACAAGTAGCAGATCGGCACCAAAGATGGCCGCTCGGCCAAGAGTGACACAAATTCAGAATTTTTGAAGATATTTCATCTCCAGCTATTTCTAGCAAGCTCTAGTTGTCCCAACTTAGATATTTTCGACCAAAAGCTCTTGAATTGCTATATATGAACCTATATCTCATATTTTTGAAGGGAGAGAACTTCCTAAGAAATTTTGAGAGCTTCTCTCACTAAACTCCCTCTCTCTCTACAATTTTCAGAGTTTTAATCTCTGCCTCTCTCTCTAGAGCCTCTCTCTCTTGCTCTTTTGTGCATAGAAGTAGAGAAATACTCCTAGTTGGCCTAAGCATCCTTCATGAAAGTTGCATATCTATGGGCTGAGGTCCCTTGGAGTTTATTTTTGGATTGTTGGAAGGTCATTTGAGCCAGCAAAGAGGCCATTTTGCAGCTGTGCTTCAAGGGTAAGCATCTCCCTCTTTTAAGCTCATTTTTGTACACTATCTTGGCCACCTTTGCATGCTTGTTTTGCCACCCTTTCAAACTATTTTTTGGCTTGGTTTTGAACTGAAGAAAGGTCTGATTTTCAATCCTAAAAATGTTGGTTTAAGCCTTGTTTGGCTAGGGGGTGTGTTCTCCTTTTTGCTCCTTGGCTTGTAAGGCCTTTTGAGCTAACTTTCCAGCTTTTCAAAAAACTTCTTTTTGGCCTTAAAACCACTGAATTCTAGAGGAATTTTAGTGATAGAAAGTGTGTTTTGAGGCCTTAAATAGGAGGGGGTTGTCTCCCCTCCTCTTCTTTTGAATGCTTGTGTTGATGGCTCACCAAGTTAGCATGTTTTTATACCTCTTTGTGGCTCTATTTCAGTATGTCTTAGGCCTTGTTTTGCCATGATATAACATTGTTTTGGCTTGGTTTGATCATATCATGTATGCTTTTTGCACTTGTAGTGCAAATCCATTCACTAGCCTAACATACATCATGTGTTTAGACCATCATTCTAGTACGTTTTGGCTCAACTTTGAGAAGATTTTTTCCATGTTTTAGCATGCTTAAGCTCTGATTTGTGTTGTTTTGGTCATGCATACATTGCTTTGTATAGCCATGGTTCAATCTTGCTTACTAGCTTTAAGTATTGAGTCCATTAGCATGCATTACTTGGACTATTTTCATGATTTGGTATCATTTGAAATGCGATTTTAGTACATATAGTGTGGCCATACACTCACATTTGTTACTCTTTCAATGCTTTGAAGGGTTGGTCCTTTATGCTTTAAACATGAGTCATTGTGTATGCCTTCATGTCTAAGCTTGCGAACTATCATTTCAGTATGTTTTTGGGGTTATTTTGCCATGATATAACTTTGATTTTTGTTGGCAAAGCCATCTCATGCTTGGTCTTAGTAGGTGTAGTGTAATTCTCCCTTTTGGCCTTGAATGTTTCGTGCTTCATGCTCACCATGCTAGCTTATTTTGGCTTCCTTTCATACATGTTTTAGCATCATTTTGACATGCTCTAGGATTATTTTGGGTTGTACTTTCCATATGCTTCATGTATTGCATAGCTGTAGTGCAATTGGCCTTGCTAGCTTTGAGTTTTGAGTACCATAGCATGCTTCATTTGTGTTGTTTTCATGATTTGGCATCTCTTAATATGACATTTCAGAGCATGTAGCATTGCCATGTTCCTACTTCTTTCACCCTTTGAGTGCCTCTAAGGGTTGTGCATTGTTGCCTTGCTTATGGCCTAGCTTGTATGCATGTGTTGCCTAAGCTCTTGAACTCCATTTTAGCATGTTCTTGACCCTTAAATTGGCGTAGTTAAGCTCTATACAAAGCTGGTTTAATGGTTAAAACTTAGTATTGCATGCTCCTTGTGTGTTGCTCTTCACTAGCTTTAATGCTTTAAGGACCCTAGCATGCTATACTTGTATATGTTTGAGTGATTTGGCATCATTTCATACCTAATTTGAGAGCATGTAGTGTTGTCACACTTCCATGTTTATCACTTCTTCACTGTGTTTGAGGGTTGTGCTCTCAGGCTTAGTTGATGAGTCAATACATGTGCATGCTTGTCTTGCCTTTTGGTGCCTTGATTTTGGTGTTATGGCCACTGATTTGGGCATGACTGAGGTCTATCCATTTTTTAGTTTAAGTCCATTTAGCATGTTGTTCAAATGTTGTTACATTGCATCATGTTTGCATGCTTGAGTTGCATGTTGTTGCATGCTCATGTTGTTTTCATGTTGCATGTTCATGATGTTTAGCATGTTTATTAGATAGCATGTTGTTGCATGTTTTTGCATGCTTGTTGTATTGCATTTTCGTGTTGTGTGCTTTGCATTGTGTTTGGAAAGGGTGTCAATCCAAACATAAGGAACGAGGGACGTTTCATACTTGAAGTGATGAAACGTGCCTCAATTCACAGTTGCCGACCCTCTTGATCATGCATGATAGAGGTTAAGGCATTTATGTGTTTTTGTGCATTCATTTGCCATTGATTTGTGCATTTTGGCTTCTCGGCCATCATGCATTGAGATGCGTGATTGATGGCTCGAGAGCTGAGCACTACACTCTTTTGAGCCTTAAACATGATAAGGAGTGTGGTTGCACACACATTTTCTTGCAAATACATTGACATGCCTCTATTAGTGCTCTGTTGCAGCAAAAGGAGGAACTTGCAGGCAGTAGTGGCCGATCGACCACTTAGGCTGCCGATTGACTATCAAAATTGGCCGATAGCCATAAAATTTGGCCACTCCTCTTGGCTAACCACCCCTCAGATTGTCCATAAGGTGTATTAGAAGTATCTTGGAGGTTGGCACAGTTTTCAGAAGTTTAAAACAGTGCAAACAAAGGCAAAACAAGGCACGGCAGTGGATTTCCGAACGAAGCCAACCGAGCATGCATCTTTTCATCGCCCACGAGGCCATTTCAGTATTCATGATTAGTTTGTGCAATTTAATCATTTGATTAGTTTTGTAATATTCATTTAGCTTAGTATAGCTATCTGTTTCAATTCGGTTGTGTAATAATTAATTAGCTAAGTTAGTTAATTAATTTGGTTTGTAATAATTAGTTTAATTAGCGTAGCTAGTTAGCTTATAATTCGGACCCTCCGTCGAGTATGCCAATTGTTGTAATAAGCGTGTGTGTGTGTGTGTGATGCATGTCTTCCAACCCCCATTTCTTTCTCTCTTTTACTTAACCGCTTACAATGGTTAGTTTTAGGGAATGTTTCAATTAGCATCCTTATGCTTCACATGCATGCATTCATTCATCTGTTTTGCATACACCGGGCTCGGCGCATCATACTAACTGTATTGTATTTCAATACATTTACTTGAATACGTGTTCAACAACATGTTATCAAGTTGCATTCACATGACATCTTAGAATAGCCGAGCCTATCTTAGTTGCATTTTTGCATGTATTGCATTAGCCATCTTAACATGAACTAGGATCATGCATGATTTCTAACTAGTTCTCTATTTTGGCTCGGAGTACACTTTGAGTGTTTACGCTTTAGCATACTGCATGTGTGTAAGTGACTGCCATGTCTAGCATGTTTGCCATGAGGCTAACTGCTTAAGTAATTAACTGCATGAATGCCTGTGGGTGAAGATTGGATTGCTTGAATTGGAACAATTTATTGAAATCCACGACTTAGCTTACTTGCGAGTAGCAAACTTCAAACCATTTTCAAACAAATGAACATGAAATGTTTTGTTCCAACTTAGGTGATCTAGTCTATACTTGTATGTTGTGCGCATCACATAGTAATTCTAGGTTAATAACCAGAATAAGAACACATGTGTTTTCAAAAATAAAATATCACGTTAGTAAAGGCCGATCTTTGATCGGGCGAGCGAGGGTGCTCGTTGCATGACCTTCCCCTTTCATACCTAAGTTCCCGAGCCGAGGCAACTTTGGTGATGACGAACACGTGGCCTTAGGCACGAGTCAAGGTTTCCTAAATTTTTCAAAATAAAATATTTAGGCAACGACTCTGAAATCTGGCAAAGCAGTCCATGTTTGGCGCTTTTTGATTAAAATTGATTTTCCAAAACGATTTGCCTGATTTGGACTCTTTGGTGATTTATCAGTCTTACATTGCACTTTGTGAGATTAGATTCAGAACCATGACATGAGTCTGAACTGTAGTAGCTAAGAACAAAACGATTCGCGCCCTCGTGCGCGGAGAGCGGAGTTCCGGGGCAGTCTACACTTACTCTTTAACTCTTCTAGTAATGTATGAAAACCTGTCACAGTAGGTTTATATGCATAATCACTCAACTTTCCTATTAGGTGTTCCTTGAAACCATTTTCCATACCCTTTAACTTGTCACTAAAATTATTCTTTAGGTATTGTAAACACCATCCATGATATGCTGATGGGCATGCCTTTGGCATTGCTTCCAAAAGGCCTAGGTTACGATCAGATACAAACGTCATGCATTTATCATCAGTAATTGCCTTTGATAATTCATATAGAAACTATGACCAATTGGATTCACTCTCCGAATCAATAATTGCAAAGGCTACTAGAAACAATCCTAAAAACAAAACCACTATTATCAGTCACAACTAACACACAAAAAGCAAACAAATGTAAAACTTCACATAAAAAAGCCAAACAAATGTTGGTTACCGTCTTTAGCTATTGTTGCAAGCAACTGCCTTTTGTATCTCCCATTTAGAAATGTTCCATCAAGAAAAAGCAAAAGGGCGACAATATTTGAAGCCAATGATGCATGTAGTGAATGCTACAAAAAACCTTTTAAATTGGCTTGTCTTCAAATCATAGTCAATATTGATATGACTTCCAAATTGTAATGCTTAACAACATCACCGTACTATCTCAATTGGTCAAACGATGTTTTGTAATCACCATGCATAGCCTTCCTCACTTTCTCAACACCTAACCATGCAACATGGTAGCTGATATCAAGTCCATAGTCTACCTTAAAAGTATATGCCACATTAATGGGGCGTGTTAGTGGTCTGTTCCTAACACGCTCAGATACAATATTTGACACTAAATCAGAGCTGAGCCTTGGATTTTTTGAAGTAAGAACATCAACACCACAACTATGTGGCTTAGTCCATCTCTTGAGGTAAAAAAATTGGTTTGCTCTTTGGGCTCTACCGTGCACAGACCACAAAACATCCCCTATTATCTCCATGTGAGCATACAACAGTAATTTGTTTTGAATCATTCTTCAAATATTTGAATTTATACCCATCAATATGCGTAATACCATTTGCCCAAACTGCAGACAACAATGCACAATATCTACGAAGCAAATTTCCTTATGTTCAACGCGTATATTTGCTATACTACTACGTCCATCAATGCCTAATTTTTGCTCAACAACAACATCAATTCGTTCAACTCCAATTGATTTACCAAACAATAACATATTTTGAATTTCCTCATTGTTATCCAAATGACAATTCTTATACCCCGACAATTGGTAAAACATAGTGATTGAATCGGCAGACAAATCAGACCATTTGTTGCACACACATTTCACCAACTCATCAAAGGAAAATGATTGTACCATATTTATTACAAACATGTTTGACCCATAGCAGCATAACAACATGAAAAAATCCATTTGTCTCATGCCACACTACAAAATCATCAATACCATATAAAATTATTAAAATATTCAATCACATTTATATGTTTGAAAATTTGCTAACACAGTGAAATGCATCATGATTTTTTAAATAGTTCAAATATTCACATCATACAAAAAAATAAAATAAAAAAACCCTACTACTTCAACAAACAATCATAAACCCTACATTTATCATCATACACACCACATACAATAAATTCTAAGCTCACAACATACACTCATACATACAATTTCAATTATACAGCTCATATACTGATAATGTGAACTTCCAGTTCACTAAATGCTCAACAACAACTATTTCAAATTGCATCATAACTTTTTAAATAGTTCAAATATTCACATTATACACACAAAAAAAAAAAAAAAAAAAAAAAAAACCCTACATTCTCAACAAACAATCATAAACCCTACGTTTATCATTATGCACACCACATGCAATAAATTCTAAGCTCACACTATACACTCATACATACAATTTACATACTGATAGTGTGAACTTCCAGTTCACTAAATGCTTAACAATAGCATGTTCAAACTCTGATCCAACAAAACTTCATTATTCAAAATTTCACATGAACAAAATGATTTCATCATAACAATGAATCAATCACTAATCGCATCACATAAACATCACCGTAATTAATTGATGATAAACGATGAAGAACGATGAAGAACAATGAAAAACAGAACAAATCATAACAACAATCTAAAAAAAAACTAACTTTCTCCATAATATTGATTACAAACTAGACAAATCACAAATCGCACAAAATCTAGAGCTTCAAAAATCGTAAAATCGAGGCCAATCTATAGCTTCAGAAATTGCAAATCGCGCCAATTTGGAGCTTCACAAATCGCAAATGGCAAAAGGAAATCACAAATTGCAAAGAATTCGGAACCCAAATGCAAATAATGAATTTCCCAAATATGATATTCAAACAACAAGCTATATATGTAAGGGTAAAATGGTCAAAAAAAATATAATAAAACTGAAAACAGGACCTTCGAATCTAAAAGTGTAAACTTTAGGATTTAGTAAAATAAAAATAAAAAAGATGGACTGATTGGTATACAAGAATCTCAAATAGGATTTTTCGATAATTTTCCCTTTTAGATTTTATTTGGGAATTGACTATTTTAATTAATTTTTAAAATTTTTATGAAAACGTGTAGAAAAGTAAAAAGAGTAATTTAAAAAATTGTAATAAATTTTATTTTTTTGAAAAAATTATTTTAATCACTCTCCAAATAAGGCCCCAGTGTGATATAAAATACATTCAAAATAAATACAATTCATACATTTTATATTATAAACACTTACTATGTAACAAAAAAATGTATTTAAAATTTAAATTTTTAAGAAATAAGAGAGACGAGTAAAAAAGTTGAGAAGTATAGGTGGAATCGTGAATAATAAATGGAAACACATGCATAGTGGTTTTAAAATTAAATCAAAATTAAAAAAATAACATGGTACGGTTTTGGGAGCACGGCACGTGCTCTGTGTAGTACATAAAGTAATAATTCAAAAAAAATTATTACAAAATTATTTTAAAAAATGCATTTGTGAATCACTATAATCCTAGTATCATCTACATCCATCAACTTTAAATTTATATTACTTATCTTATTATTCATAACACAATTATATATATATATATATATTTTTTTTTTTTCTCAACAAAATAGAGACTTTATTAATAATAATCAATGAAAATAAAAAAGATTATCATCAATAAAGGGGAGGGTAGTGCTAAAAAACATCACCAAAAAATTAAATAATCTCAATTAAATTTACACTGAAATAGCACACTTTATCATTTGTTAGCATTCCAAAATTGGTGAAAAACCAACCAAAGACAAAGAAAACACTCGTGACAACAAACATAGAGCCACAACTGCTAGAAAAACAAAACCAGACCCACAAAAGAAGACAAGTTGCTAAAACCCCTGTAAACACCTTTGTTCTTTTCTTGATGGCAGCCTTCACCAGCCACTTCAGATGCATTCCTTTATCTGCTTCAAGTTGTAGATAAAATCATCAACTGAGGGCATGGTTTCTTTGGTTGAGGCTATAAGCCATCAGGCAAACCGGATCTTTATGGTTCCACCTATGAAGCGTGGGTATGGGTATGAGTATTAGTATTGATACGATATAGGTACGTTGATACGGTAAAATTCAAAAAAAGTACGGTATGGGTACAACTTAGTATGCTTGTAAAAAAATATTTATTTTTAATTTAGAACAATGTAAAAATAAATTAAATGGTTTAATTTGTTAAGATCCAACCTATAATTAACATATAATGCCAAAACTAAAGGTATAAATCAAAATTAAATGTTAATATATTAAATGACTTACAAACCATAGTTTAATTTTAAAATCAGCTAAGCATAAAACTAAAAATAAAAAAGAAGCCTAGTAAAAGGAGTTTTATCTCTGTAGTAGAAAAAAATATTGTTTCAACTGAGGTACGGTACGGCTTGGGTATATATTAGGTACGTCTGGGTACACCAAAAATTAAGAAGAAAAAAAATTTAGATATGTGTTTTATGTACCCGGTATGTATACAAAAGTACCATATGCCAGCAAGTATCCGGCACAAGTACGGCATATTTTTCGAAATATCCATACCTCATAGCTCATAGGGTTTCACACAGCTCTAAGCAACTTGGCTACACCCCATTAAAGACAGATTCATTTCTTGACTTCCAAATTGAGCATAGAACAACTGGCGGTAAGGCTCTCCACCGTCTAGTTTCCAATTTCTTATGATTTCCTCCTAACCCATAACACAATTTCCTGGTACATGGTATACTCTTAATAGTAAATAGTAATATTAGGAATTCAAAAAAAGTATTTAAAAATTTACTTAAAAACATATATTCATAGATGACAATCATTTTAATTGTGACCTATATGTATATTACTTTTTAGAATTATTAGTATTGAGCCACTATAATAACATTAAGGTCTTTTTGATATTTTGGGATTATGAAAATACAGACTCTTTTACCTTTTAGATTATTAGTGTTGAGCAACTATAATAAAATAATGCTTTTATAGATATATAATGGTGATTATGTAAGCAGGGCTAAGTGAGAGAAAACAGTTAATGGTTAGCAAACTATCGAAAATTTCAAACTATATATTATTAGTAATTGAATAGTAAAACATAACCTATAACCATGGTTAATAACCATTGTTACATATAAAATTCAAAAAAAATTCTATGACTATGGCGACAGTGTAAAACTGATGGAATAGAGTCAAAATATAGTAGTGCTTAACAAAGCGTCACAAAAGCGAAGGATATAGCAACAGTTGACTCGTTGCTATAAAATTGTCAAGCAATGGGTAAATTTGAGATATAGCGACGTTTATAACCGTTGCTACATCAACCGTCACAAGAAAAATATTTATACCAACTGTTGAGAAAAATGCCACGATAAACCTATGTCGACGGGTCTATTGCAGCGATTTGGCCGTTGTTATTAAAACCGCAGGTAAAAGTGCTCTAATATTTAGTGACACTTTTTGTTATTTTTAGTGGCGATTTTGGCTAGTGTTATATGTCAAATTTTTTGTTGTGCCTTTGCTTTTCTATATCTATAAAACATTGGATTAAAATATAAAATTAAAAAAAAGATTAGACAAAATATTATAAAATTAATATTGTTTTAAAATAATTTGACAAAGACATTATGTAAATTTTAAAGTTAATTTTATCATAGATGCTTTTAATGACATGAAACAGCGTGAAGCACAACTCAAGATACATCACTTTAGTAAATAAATTACTTTTATAATTACTATCTTTTCAATGTTGGTAAAAAAAAAAAAACGCTTATTTGTATATATTTTAATCCAATGTTTTAAAAACCGGACCGGTGAATGAACCGGAAAAATGATCGGGTGGACGGGTCACCGGTTCAACCGTCGGGTTGAACCGGAATCGAACCGTGACGTCATAAATATATTAAAATTATATTTAAATAAAAATATAAGTAATAAAATTATAAATTAAAAATTTTAATAATCTAAAATATTTCTCTTAATACTTTTTTTTATTAAAAAATATAAAAATATAAATAATAAAATTATAAATTAAAAATTTTAATAATCTTAAATATTTCTCTTAATACCTTTTTTATTAAAAAATATAAAAATATATTTAGAAATATTATTAATTTTAATTTTGGAAGAAGAAATCAAACATTGCAATATTCCCTTTCCTCCATATGATTTTAATTCAAATACTTTGATTGAAAGAAGAGCAAAATTTTTTGAGGGATATCAAAATTTTAAGTTTCCCTCCAATGAATTTGATTGAATCCCACATAGATTTCTTGAGTTTTTTTTGGAAGAATTTTTTTCTTATAAATAGATAGAAGCTCTTTCACAATAATTTCAAGCTCTTAATGGGATTCCTCACAAGAGGAGACCCTTAAAAGATAGTTTCCAATTAAATTTTTATTATATAATATATATATATAATAAGAAAGAAAGAAAGAAAAGAAAGAAAATAAAAAAAAAACTGAAAAAAAAAAAACTCCGAACCGGTTCAATCAACCCGTGTCCGGGTCTACCGGTTCACCGGTTTAACCGGTGAGTTCACCGGTTTTCAATAAATAGGCTGGTTTTTACAACTGACCGGTTTAAGGGGGTTGACCGGACCAGAACCCCATCCGGTCACCGGTTCAACCGGTTGAACCGGCCGGTCCGGTCCGGTTTTTAAAACCATGTTTTAATCTTATTTCCATTTTTTATATGTTGGTAAATGTAACGCCTTGAAAATGATAACCATAATTCATCCCACGATATGACGCAACAGAATAAATCACATGAAGCTAGATATCATTCTAGCAGATGAACAAAATCCTTGAATCAAGAATTGAATTATATTGCATCAAAGATGATTTGCTCTAAGGCATACATGCGTATTTATAATAAACTAAACTCTAACTAAATAAGGAAACAAGGAATTAGGATAATTCTTTGCTAGACATGAAAATAAATAGAAAATTACCAAAAATAGAAAATATGAGTTAAGCCCAAATCTACATACTAGGAAACAATAGAAATGCACCAAAATAGATGGCGCTAAAAATGAAATTCCCAAAATAAAGTTATTCCCAAAACGAAACTTTCCTAAAACGGCAAAATTGCTAATTTGAAGGCCTAAACGAAGGAATTTGACTAAAATCCACCGTTCATCATTGTTGAGATTAGCGATTACTTTGATTGAAAATGCCATTTCCAATTAGACTACCAAATTTGAGACAATTCTGAGCTCATCCCAAAAGTGTTGCTATTGCTCTCAATTTGGTTTCTTTCTTGCCTTTTGGCGGTCCAATTGTTCCAAGAAGTCTTCAATTACTTGTTCTACATCAGTCCCTTCCTCTTGGAGAGAACTCAACCTTGAGTTCGATTCTGTATAGAGGGGTTCTTTAGTATGATACTCATATAAATCAGCTACATTAAAAGTCCTAGAAATCTTCATTTCGTCTGGTAGCTCAATTACATAAGCATTGCCATTGATTTTCTTCAACACCCTATATGGATCATACTTGCGAGGCTTCAATTTGTTGTATGTGCCTATTGGAAATCTGTCTTTACGCAAAAACACCATTACTGAATCTGCTTTCTCGAACAGTTTAGAGTGCCGATGTTTGTTTGCGGCTGCCTTATATTTGGTATTTGTTTCCTCCAGCTTCTGTTGTACTTCTTTTTGGACTGCTTAGGCTTGTTTGGCCACGGTTTCGGCAGCAGTACTCACTCCTGGACCCCAAGGTAAACATAGCAAATCAACTGCATGTTTTGGAGGCGTGACATACATTAGAGAGAATGGTGACTTTCCTGTGGCACTGTGAACTGCACTATTATATACGAATTCTGCTTGAGGCAAAGCAAGATCCCACTGTTTTGGTTTGTCTCCACAAATGCTGTGAACTAAATTGTCCGAAGTCCTATTAGTCACCTTTGTTTGACCATTTGTTTGAGGATGCACGGTTGAACTATGATTCAAGGTTGTGTTAAATATCTTCCACAAAGTCACCCAGAAGTGGCTAAGGAACTTGATATGACGATCTGAGGTAATGGATTGAGGGACTCCGTGCAAACGAACTACTTATCGAAAGAATAATTGAGCCACACGAGAGGCGTCTGAAGTCTTTTGACAAGGAATAAAATGTGCCATCTTTGAAAACAGGGTAGTGGATATAACACTGAGAATCTCTAGGTACATGTCCTCAAATAGGCTATGCAAGCACTACTAATTGCCATTTTTACCAGTACTAACTAAAGGCTTGGCACCTAACCACGCGGGTTTCTGGACTTTCACCAAGGACACATAGGCCAACATAATACCACAACCACATTGCCTACCCAGATTCACCACGGTATTTACCCATTTTTCTCGAAACAATATGCATTTTCAATGTGTTAAATATGAAACAATGCTCAATGTGAATGGATGAGACATTAGTTTCAATTCTTCTAATTCTCATGCAATTTCTACAACAATCGTAGCTATCCTCCACCGATAGCCCAAAACATATATATCTACACAGATAGATAATTTTCAATAAAGATAAACTATCCAAAATTCCAAGATGGGAGTGATAATGCATATCCAACTCCACCATCGTTATTATCATCATTCCAATTTCATAAAATTCAACATCATTTCCATTTTCTCTTTACAAGATCAAATATTCACATTTGAGGGAAAATTTTCCTTTCATTATAAATCAATTCCAAGGATAAAAATCTACAATTTTATCACAACTCAACCACATTTACAAACCCACAATCATTTCTAAGAAACCATTTTGAAAGCTCCTTTTTTGATTTCAAAACCAAAACCCTAGTCTTATCCAAAAATTCCCAAATCACAATATTGTTTAGAAAAGAAAATAACTAAGTTAAAAACCATACAAAAGTGTGGAGAAATCCCTACCTCAAAGCTAGAAGGCGAGCGAGCGAGAGAGAGAGAGAGAGAGAGAGAGAGAGAGAGAGAGTGGAGAAACCTTGACGAAGTTGAAAACCAACTTTGTTCCGATTAAAAATAAAGCTCTAGGTGAGTTCTACCTTTTTTCTCAAAAGGACTAGGGTGTAGAGATCAATAGATTGAGAGTATTTAGAGGCAGAATATGAGTTTTAGAGAGAGAGGATCTAGATTTAGGATTTTGAAATGTTTAGAGAGAGAGAGAGAGAGAGAGAGAGAGATGAAAAAATGACTCAAAAAGTGAGTTTTACAAACTGATATACGCGTAGACTGCTCGAGTGACCAAAACACCACTCGAGTGGCCAGACAAAATAAGAGAGCTTGCTTGAGTGAAAAAAGTTACTACTCGAGCGAAGAAAACCACCTCCTAGTAGTTTTGTAGACAAAGGCTAACCGCTCGAGCTCAAGAAGGACCGCTCGAGCCAAGATTGTTCGAGCAAAAAAAACATACTCCCAGTACTTTTGCAGGCCTACAAAAGTACTGAGAGTTCCTAAAGGACTGCTCGAGCGACCAAAGGACAGCTCGAGTGAATTGACCAAAATCTGGGTAACAGTTCTATTAAAAAAAAAACTCCTAACCTGTTCTAAATGCAACAAAGACATTCAAAGAACCAAACTCAATCAAGAATAAGATGAATAAGGATATGAACAACCAAATAAAACAAGGAATCCTAGATCCAAAACAATAAATGGGTTGGGTCTAAACTAAAATTGTTATAAGCTCCTCCCTTAGGGAATTTCATCCCCGAAATTTTAAAATAAACATAATAACCACTGTATTTAAGGCAACATAACAATGATCCATCCATCCTCATAACCATGACTAATCCACCGGTCATTCATTCTCATAACAACGATAAACAAAGTTTTTAATGTTGAATATACAATTCACTTTTTCCAAAACATATGCAATGTTGTACATTTAATCAACATAACAAGATTTTCATTGCAAGTTTCAAACATCAACAAAAAGGTCTTGGACACTTCTCATAGACTTCTACCTCACATTCCCAAGTCGCCTCCTTAACACTATGGTGTCGCCACAACAACTTTACCAAAGGAATTGTCTTGCCTAGTAAGACTTGGTCTCGTGTATCTAAGACTCGGTCTCGTGTATCTAAGACTCTAACCGGTCTCTCCTCATATAAGGCATTCTCTTCGACTTCTAAATTGGTCCAATCTAACACATGTGATGGATCCAACTCATACTTCTAGAGCATACAGATATGAAATAGGTCATGAACCTTGGAAAGTTGTGACAGTAAGGCCAAATGATAAGCTATCTCTCCAATATGCTCTAGGATCTCAAAAGGCCCAATAAATCTAACAAACAACTTTCCGCTCTTCCCAAACCTCATCAAACCCCATCTCGGTGATATCTTTAAGAAGACATGGTCTCCTTCCTCAAATGATAACGGTCTTCTCTTACAGTTATGATAACTCTTCTGATGACTCTAAGCCAAAACCAACCTCTTACGGATAAGTGCAATCTTCTCCGTCATTTCCCAGACTAACTCACAACCCAGCATAGGTGCATCACCCACATTGGCCCAAAACACTGAGGATCTACACAGTATACAAAGCCTCAAACGGTGCCTTGCCAATGCTCTCTTGAAAGCTATTGTTGTAGGCAAATTCCACCAAAGGTAAGTGCCTCTCTCCGAAGTATATCCTCTAGGATCTGAATAGTATGCTTTGACTGCCGGTCAGTTTGAGGATGATAGGTGGGGCTAAATGTCAACCTAGTGCCCAAGGCATTCTCTAGGATATGCCACAACTGAGCTGTGAAATGCAGATCTCTATTTGAAATAATAGTCACAAGGACCCCATGAAGTTAAACTATGTCCATAATATGAAGGTCGGCAAGGTAATCTACCGAGTCATTCGTGCTCATAGGTACAAAATGTGTTGACTTAGTTAATCGGTCGACTATTACCTATATGACATCATTACCCCCGTTGAGTCCTCGGAAGAGCCACAACAAAATCCATCGTGATATGCTCCCACTTCCACTTAGCTATAGGCAAGGGTTGCAACAAACTCACTAGCCTCTAACGCTCAGGTTTCACATACAGATAAGTAAGGTGCCTCGAAACAAACAAGGCTACATGTCTCTTCATTCCCCTCCACCAAAACTAGCGGTTAAGGTCGTGACACATCTTTGTGCCTCTGAATGTACCACAAGGCACAAACGGTCGAACTCTCGGAGTACCTCCTCTCTACAAGACTTCGGTACAATAAGATAGTCAAGATATCTAATACTCGAGTCAGAATACACATTCAAGCCCTTCTCTACCTTCCCACTAGATATCTTCCCCTGGACAGACTTTACCTCATGTCACCTCATTCTGCTTCTATAACTCGGCTCGTAAGCGTAGGTTGTGTAATCACAGTAAACAAAGCTGCTGACTTAACGGACTCGCCAAGATACAAGTCAAACTTGCCAATATCACCCAACATCTCCCATTCTTGGATGGAAATACTAGCTACACTGCTAATGGACTTCCTACTCAAGGCATCGTCCACTACCTTCCACGGATGATAGTGCAACTGAAAGTCGTAATCTTCTATAAACTCCATCCACCTCCTTTGTCTTAGATTCAAATCCTTTTGTGAAAATAGATACTTCAAACTCTTGTGATAAGAGAATACCTCATAACTCTCACTATACAGATAAGATCACAGTTGCTAGCTCTAAGTCGTAGGTAGGATAGTTTCTCTCATGTGTTTTCAATTGACGTGAGCCATAAGCTACAACCTTTCCCTCTTGCATCAAGACACGAGCCAAACCTTCCTGAGACCCATCATAATACACTGAATATCCCAAACTTGTCTACGAAATAATCAACATCGGAGCAGTAGTAAGTCTAACCTTAAGCTCTTGAAATTACTTCTTACTAGTCTCACTCCACACAAACTTGATTCCCTTCCTCGTCAATCTAGTCAAAGGTGAAACCAACCTAGAGACATCTTTCACAAAACGACGGTAATACCCAACTAATCCTAAGAAACTCCAGATCTCAAAGGCATTCTTAGGTTGTTTCCAATCTTGCACTGCCTCTATCTTAGAAGAGTCTACAGCCACCCCTTCCGCGAATGCTATATGGCCTAAGAATTTCGCCCCCTTCAACCAACACTCGCATTTTTTGAACTTAGCATACAATTTGTGCGCTCTAAGCTATTCAAGTACAATCCGCAAGTGTTCCTTGTATTCCTTCGTAGAAGGTAAGCAAATCAAGATGTCATCAACAAAGAAAACCACAAAATGGTCTAAGAACTCATAGAAGATTTGGCTCATCAAATCCATAAACAAGGACAGTGCATTGGTTAGCCCAAAAGGCATCACTAGGAACTCATATTGGCCATACCGCATGCGAAATGCCATTTTCTGGATATCCTCCTCCTTCAGTCTCAACTGGTGAGAACCCGATCTCAAGTCTATCTTAGTAAAGCTACAAGACCCCTTAAACTGGTCAAACAAGTCATCTATACGAGACAATGGGTATTTATTCTTAATAGTTTCCTAGTTTAACTTCTAGTAATCAATACAAAGCCACAAAGTGCCATCCTTCTTCTTGGCAAAGAGAATCGGTGCTCCCCAAGGTGAAGTACTAGGCCGGATAAAGCTCTTATCTAGCAATTCTTGGAGTTGAATCTTCAACTCACTCAACTCAGCAGGTGCAAATCTATACCGTGACATGGAAATCAGTGTTGTGCCAAATACTAAATCGATAGAGAACTCAATCTCACGGTGAGGTAGCAAACTAGTGAGATCCTTGGGAAAGACGTCTGGGTATTCACAAACTACCCTTGGCAACTCTACTCAGACCGCATCACTCTCAACATCCCAGAATGCAGCAAGAAGGAGACTAAGCTCGCCTCGACCATGCGGATCATACACTGGCAACAAGGCTCTACCAATATAGTCCCCTAGGAAATAAAAACAATCACCATTCAACGTGCACACCTTAACTCTCTGATAGTAACTATCTATAATGGCCCGATTGGATGACAACCAATCTATGCCCAAAATAACATCAAAACTTGACATATCAATCAACAAAAAAGCAAAAAGAAGTTGGCGACCGACGACCTCTATCTCACAACCCCGACATCCCTAGTCCAATACAACCTTACCCCTAACAGGTGACTCAACCTTGAGTGGAGACGCTAACTGAGCTACTTCTAACCCCAATGCCAATATGAATGTAGACGAAATGAAAGAATGTGATATGCTAGTATCAATTAACACATTGGTAATAAAATTACACAACAAGAAGTTGCCTCTCACTTCCAAAGGTGCTAACAACAAATCTGGCATGGCAACGATATACACACACGCCTTAAAGGTCTTTGCTCTGTCTGCTCACCCCTTGAAGCATAAATCTAAAACACTAATTGAGCAAAAGAGGCTCCCTAATTGGCCTTTAGGCCTGAGCTAACGATGTAGGTTGATGGCTCTATGTTTGCCTCGAACTTGACGCACCAGATGTGCCACCCGATTGAGGGCAAAACCTTCTCACGTGCCTTGACTGCCTACATTGGTAACAGGTTGGTGGCTGCCCTCTTCCCTAACTCTGGATTTGAGAACGAGCCCCAGAAGGTGCAAACTGTTGCCCTCATCCTCTCTGTGGGCAAACTAAAGACTTGTGGTCAAGCTGACCACACTTAAAACAAGTGATCCCACCCTGACTACCTCTTCCTGACCTAGAACTCAGTACAGGAAAAAAGAATCTAGGCTAAGCTCCCTGGGACTGTTGTGGGGTGGAACCCCTTTGCCTCTTGCTATCCCGAGTCTACCCCTGAACCCCTTAACCTTTCTGCCTAGAGCCCATCATCCACTTCTCTTCTAACTAAACCACGGTTTCAAGATGAGCCGCCACCTCCATGAGGCATCCGTAGTCCCTAATCATAGACCCAGCTACCTTGAAAAGAAGTCCGATCCTCAACATTTTCTCGAACTCAATGCAACGGCATTCTTCCGTCGCTACGAGTTCTGGTGCAAACCTCGACAAACTAGTAAAGGCAGCCTCAAATTTGGCCACTGGTGTGTTAAGTGGCTTGAGCTTCAAAATCTTATCTGCCTTCAGTGGCTCCTTTGGATCCCTTAAAAACTCATCCAAATTTGACCAGAAGAACTTTCTCTTCAGAAACGATGGCCTTGGCCAAGAAACATGGGTTTGGACATGATTCTTAGCTCTGAGAATGTCCATGGATTCCCACAAAACTCCGGCCATTTCATGGGCTAAAGCACCCGTGGCCTGCTGACCTACTGGCTTGGTGTTGCTTGCTTTTCGTGCTCCTTGGAGGGGTTTAGTCTTCTCGGATACGATAGCCCTACAGTTCAAACTCCCATGATTCTAAATCTGGTTTCACAAGTGCATTGTGAAATGGACAAAACAAAATGAGTCCAAAGCTAACAATTTTTAGAAAAATCCATTTTAAACATTAAAGGTGCCAGAAATAGACTGCATTCCTAGATTTTAGAGTTGCCACCTAAATATTTCTGAGAAATTTAGGAAACCCATAATTCATGGCAAAGGCCACTTGTCCGTCATAACCAAAGTACCTTGGCTCGAGAACTTAGGTATGAGAGGGGAAAGTCATGAATTAAGAATCCCACTCACCCGATCAAAGATCGGCCTCTACTAATCATGATGTGATTTTTATTTACATTATATGCTCTTGTTTTGATTATTAATGCTAACTTACTATGTGAGGCACACAAGTATAGACTAATTCACCCATTTTGGAACGTTTTGATTTCATGTTCGTTTTGAAAATAGTTTTGAATATGTGCCACTTGGAAATGCAAGATCATATTATAGACCACCCGAACTTACTCCGCGCGCCCCCCTTTTGAAGAGGGCGCGAATTGGTTTCTAGCTACTACAGTTCGGACTCCTGTTACAGTTCTGAATCTAATCTCACAAAGTGCAATGTAAGACTGAAAAATCACCAAAGAGACTAAATCCCGCAATTGGTTTTGAAAAATCAATTTTGAATAAAAAGTGCCAAACATGGACTGCTTTGCCAGATTTCAGAGTCGCCACCTAAATATTTTATTTTGGAAAATTTAGGAAACCCTGACTTGTGCCTAAGGCCACGTATCCGTCATCACCAAAGTTGCCTCAGCTCAAGAACTTGGGTACGAGAGGGAAAGGTCCTGAAATGAGCACCCTTGCTCGCCCGATGAAAGGATCGGCCTCTACTAAACATGATATGTTATTTTGAAAACACTTGTGTTCTTATTCCAATTTATTAGCTAACCTTACTATGTTATGCGCACAGCATACAAGTATAGACTAAATCACTCGATTTGGAACAAAACATCTCATGTTCGTTTTTCAAAAATGGTTTGGAAGTGCTACTCGCAAGTAGGCTAAAATACAGATTTGCCACCCTCAAGTGGGCTTAAAACAACATGATTTGCCACTCCGCAAAGTGGGCTTAAAACTCACATTTGATGAATTGTTCCAATTCAAGCAATAAAGCCTTCACCCATAGGCATTCATCCAGTTAAACACTTAAGCAAATAGCCTCATTGCAAGCATGCTAAACATGGCAACACTCACACCCATGCAAGTATGCTAAAGCGTAAACACTTACAGTGTACTCCGAGCCAAAACAGAAAACTAGTTAGAAATCATGCATGATCCTAGCTATGTCGAAGATACCTAATGCAACGCATGCAATAATGCAACTAATAAGCTCGGCTATCTAAGATGGCATGTGAATGCAACACTTGATAACATGTTTGGAAACACGTATTCAAGTAGGTATTGAAGTACAATGTATTTTGAATGATGCGCTGAGCTTGGTGCATGCAAGACAAATGAATGGTGCATGCATGCAAGATTAAGGTATGCTAATTGAAAAAATGCCCTAAAACTAACCATTGAAAGCGGTTAAGTAAAAGGAAGAAAGAAGTGGGGGTTGAAAGACATGCACACACAGACGCACCCTTATTACAACATTGTGCCCTCTCGCAGGAGGGTCCGAATAAATAAGAGCTAAGCTAAGCTACTTATTACAAATCAACTAATTAACTATAATAAGCTAATTAATTACAAACTGAATTGAAACTAGCTATATTAAGCTAATTAGAATATTAGAAAGGTGAATTAAATTAGCTATGCACATTAACTAATTAATTACAAAACCGACAAATTAACTAGCTAGGTAAAGCGGTAAAATGGCCTCGAGGGCGAGGGAGAGATGCATGCTCGGTTTGTTTCGCTCGGAAATGCATTGCATGCCATGAGTTGTCTCTGTTTGCACTCGCAGTGATCTCGGAACATCATGTACACTTCCAGATTGCATCTGCCCCAAAACAGGAAGATTTCGGATAATTTTGCTGCAGGTGGCTGGCCGGCCACCTCAACTGGTCGGTAGGCTACCTCAACTGGCCGGCCGGCCAGTGCAAGTGGTTAGTTGGCTGGTGTAAGTGGCCGGCCGACCACCTCTCCTTCCAGAATTCCAATTTTGTTGCAACAGAGAACAACGAAGGCACATCAATGCATTTGGAACTAAATGTATGTGCAACTACTCTCCTTATCATTTCTCAAGCTCAAAGGAGCGTAGTACTCGGCTCTCAAGCTACCAATCACGCATCTCAATGCATGATGGCCGAAGAGTCAAGCTTGCACAACGTTAGTGAATGCACAAACAACACATAAAAGCCTCCACCTCTATCATGCATGGTCAAGAGGGTCGGTGACCAAGAAACATAACACGTTTCACCACTTTGAGTATGAAACGTGCCACATTTCTTTTGTTTGGATTAACGTTCGATCTAAACACAATGCATTGCAAACAACATGCTTATCTTTCAATGTTAAAGCGGCATGCACAAGACTCAATCATGCAAACAACTGTAGACCGCCCGAAACTCCGCTCCGCCCGCGAGGGCACGAATTGTAGTTTTTAGCTACTAAGTTCGGACTCTTGTCACGTTTCTAAATCTAATCTCACAAAGTGCAATGTAAGACTGATAAATCGCCAAAGAGTCCAAATCCGGCAAATCATTTTGGAAAATCAATTTTAATCAAAAAGCGCCAAACATGGACTGCTTTGCCAGATTTCAGAGTCGCCACCTAAATATTTTATTTTGGAAAAATTTAGGAAACCCAGACTCATGCCTAAGGCCACGTGTCCATCATCACCAAAGTTGCCTCGGCTCGGGAACTTGGGTATGAAAGGGGAAGGTCCTGAAATGAGCACCCCGCTTGCCCGATCAAAGATCGGCCTCTACTGACATGATATGTTGTTTTTGAAAACACATGTGTTCTTATTCCGGTTTATTAGCTAACCTTACTATGTGATGCACACAACATACAAGTATAGACTCAATCACGCGGATTGGAACAAAACAACTCATGTTTGTTTTTTGAAAATGGTTTGAAGTTGCTACTCGCAAGTAGGCTAAGACGCAGATTTGCCACCCTCAAGTGGGCTTAGAAAACATGATTTTGCCACTTCAAGTGGACTTAAAACTCTCAATCATCGAGTTGTTCCAATCCAGGCAATCATGCCTTTATGCACAGGTATTCATATAGTTAATCACTTAAGCACATAACCTCATGGCAAGCATGCTATCATGGCAGTCACTTACATACATGCAAGGATGCTAAAGCATAAATACTTACAGTGTACTTCGAGCCAAAACAAAAGCTAGTTAGTAATCATGCATGATCCTAGCTACATTAAGAATGCCTAATGCAACACATGCGAAATGCAACTAAGATAGGCTCGGCTATTCTAAGATATCATGTGAATGCAACTTGATAACATGTATTCAAATTGGTATTGAAATACAATGCAGTTTGTATGATGCACCGAGCTCGGTGCATGCAAGACAAATGAATGATGCACACATGCAAGCATAAGTATGCTAATTGAAATATGCCCTAAAACTAACCATCAAAAGCTGGTAAATAAAATGGAGAAAGAAATGGGGTTGGAAGACACGCATCACACACACGCACGCTTATTACAAAATTTGCCCTCTCGACGGAGGGTCCGAATGAATCAACTAACTTGCTACGCTAAGCTAATTAATTACAAACCGAATTGAAACTAGCTATACTAAGCTAAGTAGAATGTTACAACATAGATTAAATTAATTAATTACAAAACAAGTAATTAACTACAACTAGCTAGTAAAGCGGTAAAAATGGCCTCACAGGGAGGGGTGTATGCATGCTCAGTCGGCTTCGTTTGGAAATCCACTACTGTGCCTCATGATGCCTTTGTTTGCACTATTTTAGACTTCTGAAAACTATGCCAACCTCCAAGATACTTCTGATCCACCTTGTGGACATGTTGGGGGGTGGTCGGCCAAGAGGAGTGGCCATCGGCCAGAGTTTATGGCTATCGACCAATTTTGATAGCCGATCGGCAGACTAAGTGGTCGATCAGCCACTGCTTCCTGCAAATTCTCCCTTTGTTGCAACAGAGCACTAACAGAGGCATGGCATTGTATTTGCAAGAAAATGTGTGTGCAACCACACTTCTTATCATGTCACATGCTCAAAGGAGTGTAGTGCTTGGCTCTCGAGCCACCAATCACGCATCTCAATGCATAATGGCCAAAGAGGCCAAGTTGCACAAATCAATGTTAATGAATGCACACAAATACCACATAAGACTCAATGAACCTCCACCTTATCACGCATGATCAAAGGTGTCGGTGACCGAAGGAATGAGGCGCGTTTCATCACTTCAAGTATGAAACACCCCTTGTTCCTTGTGTTTGGATTGACGTCCAACCCAAACACAATGCAACGCAACCAACATGCAAAGATAATGCAACATGCAACATGCAAACAACATGAGCATGCAACAACAATATGTAAGCAACATGAGCATGCAACCATATGCAAACGACAATGCAATGGCAAGGGCTATGTAATGCAACACTTAAAGGGCCAAAACAACCTCAAACAAGCCTCATGCAAGCCAAGACGATGACCAAAGCATGCTGAAAATGAAGTCTAAGAGTATATATAAGCATGCATGCCAATTGGTTCACAAACAAAGCATGAAGGCACCAACTCCCAAGCACATTGAAGGAGTGGAAAATGTGAGAGTGTGGCAGTGAAATAGGCTCTGAAATCACATTCCAAAGGCTGCTAAATCATGCACATATGATAAATAAAGCATGCTAGTGGGCTCAAAGCTTAAAGCCAGCCAAGGGACTTACACCATGGCCATATCAAGCAAGCCCCAAAGGGCCAAGGTGACTCAAAATAGTCCCAAGGCATATCAAGATAAGGCCAAAATATTCATGGAATGAGGCCAAAACAAGCTAGCATGGTGAGCACAAAACATGACGCATACAAGGCTAATGAGGAGGATTATTCTACACCCCCCCCGAAAACCAAGCATGAGATGACTTCACCAACAAAAAATCAGAGTTATGGCATGTCAAAATAACACCAAAAATGCACTGATATGGCAGCCCAAAAGCTTAGGCAATATGGCATGCATATAGGTTCATATTTAAGGCATAAAGCATAACCCCTCCAAAGCATTGAAAGAGTGACACATGTGAATGTATGGCCATACTACATGCACTGAAATCACATATCAAATGATGCCAAATCATGCAAATAGCCCAAGCAATGCATGCTAGTGACTTGGAAACTCAAAGCTAGTGAGCTAGAATGCACTATGGCTATACAAAGCAAGGCATGCATGACCAAAACAACTTCAAATAGAGCTCAAACATGGTAAAACATGAGTAAAAGCTTCTTTGAGTAGAGCCAAAAGCATGCTAGAATGAAGGTCAAAAGCATGATGCATATTAGGCTAGTGAGAGGATTTGCACTACAAGTGTAAGGAGCATGCATGATGTGATCAAACCAAGACAAAACAATTTTATATCATGGAAAAACAAAGCCTAAGACATGCTGAAATGGAGCCACAAAGAGGTATAAAAATATGCCAACTTGGTGAGCCATCAACACAAGCATACAAGAGAAGAGGAGGGGGGACAACCCCCTCCTATTTAAGACCTCAAAACACACTTTCCACCACTGAAATTCCTTTGGAATTCAGTGGTGAAGAGGCCAAATAAAGGTGATCTCGAAGGCCTAAAGAGATGGTTCAAAACAAGGCCAAACAGGGCTCTAAAGGGGGTAGACCATCCCCAACACCAAAGAGGCCTTAAACAAACATGTTAAGCACTTCAAAACAAGACTTTTTTCAGTTGAAAGCAAGGCCTAAAACAATATAAAAAGTTGGATAAATAAGCTATGAACACAAAGCTTTTAAACAGGTAAGGGACTCACCCTTGAAGAACCCCTTTAGAACAGCAACTCTAGAGGCAAAAACCAAGCTTAAACCACCCAAATGCAACCTCCAAGAACCTCAGCTCAGTAATGAAGGTGTTTCACTAGGTGATTGTGTGCAAAAGTGTGAAGAAATTACACTTTTGATCACAAACAAGCACAAGTATAGAGAGAGAGGAAGAAATATGGAGAGATATATATCTTGTATATCAATTTTTAGAACCTCTGGAAAGGGAGAAGGGCCTCCCTTCTTATAGAAAACCAAGTCCCAAGCTTCTTAAACAAGCTAGGACTTGTTTGAATCCATCCATACACGTATGGAGGATACACCAAGTGGCCAACAACTGGCACCAGCTGGAAGGAAAATATCTGCAAAAGCAGAAAAAGGGGTCTCGGCCAAAAAAATGGCCGATCGACAAAAAAGAGTACCGACCGGCCAACATGATGGTCGATGGAGAGAGGGCATAGCCGACAGGCACATGGCCTAGCCGATGGGTTGTGGGGCTGGCCAACAAGCCACCCCCTTCCCTCAGAAACAAAACCACAAGCTCTTGGTCCACAACCAAGCACAAAACAGATAGGTTGAGAGGCTCGAAGGCAAGGTACGCAGCCAAGACCTTCAAAAACTCAAAACGAACACGAGCATGGATGATCATCGAGTGTTCAAATGATGATGTCCAAGTCATAAGGACGGTAAAAAATGGGGTGTCTACAACAACGCATGCACAATATGTTAGGGGACTAAAATGATGAAACTAGTGAAGGACACAACACTAGAGACATGCAATACAATGCTCCATGGACCAAACCAGCCCTAAATGGACCTCATGCATGCCAAAACAGTAGCCAAAAAGTGCTAAAATGATAGCATAAAAGGGAAGAAAATGCATGCTTAACTTATGGCTCGCAAGCAAGATACAAAGCTCAACCCTCAAACACATTGAAAGAGTGATATATACGAGAGTATGGCAAAGATATGAGCACTGAAATCACATGCCAAATGATGACGCATCATGCAAACATCACATGTATAGCATGCAAGAGGCCCTAAAACTCAAAGCTAGTTAAGGCATTCACACAAAAGGCATGTAATACATGGTCTAAACAGCCAAACCAGCTCTGGACAAAGCTAAATCTTGTCAAAACAAAGGCCAGAACATGATGAGAAGGAAGTTCATGAGGTGATAAAATCATGCTCAAGCATTGGCTCACAAACAAGGCATAAGGCACAACTCACAAATGCTATGAAAGAGTGGAATATGTGAGCGTGTGACTACACTATATACATTGAAATTACATGCCAAATGGTGCCATACCATGCAAACATCACATGCACAACATGTTAAAGGCCCCAAAACTCAAAGCTAGTCAAGGCCCTTTACACTACAACCATACCAAGCAATGCTCAAATGACCTTAACCACTCAAAACAAACCTAAGACAGGTCGAAACAGTAGCAAAAACATGCTAGACTTGCAGCATAGATGGCTAGAAAAATTTGCTCAAGTATTGGCCCACAAACAAGGCATGATGCTCAACTTCTCAAAAGCATTGAAAGAGCGATACATATGAGAGTATGACAGTGAACCATGCTCTGAAATCACATATCAAATGATGCCATATCATACAAATAACCCAAGCAAAGCATGCTAGAGGACTCAAAACACAAAGCTATCAAAGCCAATCATGCTATAGCAATACAAAGCAAGCCTCAAAGGGCTAAGACCACTTTAGACAGAGTTAAAGCAGACAAAAACATGAGTAAAAGCATACTGGAGTATAGCCAAAATAAGCTAGAATGATGGGCTAAAGTAGAAAGCATGCAAGGCTAACAAGTAGGATTACACTACAAGTGCAAAGAGCAAGCAACCAATGATCAAACAAGCCAAAAAACAGAGTTATGGCAGGTCCAAAAAGTTACAAAAATATGCTGAGATCAAGCCACAAAGAAGTAGAAACATATGCTCATTCGTTGGGCCATCAACATATGCTAGCAAGACGAGAGGAGAGGGGACCACCCCCTCCTATTTGGGACATCAAAACCACCTTTGCACCACTGAAATTGCTCTAGAATTTAGTGGTTAAAAGGCCAAAAAGAGATATCTTGAAAAGCCTAAAGACGTGGTACAAAAGCTTAGCAAATAAGCAATAAAAGGAGATGAACCACCCCTAACTGTAACATGGACTCAAACCAACATTTTTAACACTAAAAAATAGAACTTTTAACGGTTGACAACTAGGCCAAAAATAACATGCAAAGGTGGCCAATCAAACAAAGGAAACAAAGCCTTAAAAGGGTTAGAGCCTTATCCTTGTAGAACAACAAAAACCAGTAGCTTTTTTGAGCCAAAACCAGCTTTAGAATGCCCAAACAAGCCTTAAGGAATCTCAGCTACAAGGTCAAGATGTTTGGCTAAGGGGTTGTAGGCAAAATATGTGAAGAACACTCACTTTCAAGCAATATATATATAGAGAGAGAGAGAGTTCTAGAGAGAGTCAAAATTTTAGCTCTAAAAAGATATGAACCTCTAACAAGGGGGAGGGACCTCCCCTTATATAAGCAAAGCAAGGAGAAACCTGCTTGACAAGCTTAGAGCTTGTTCCAATCCCTCCATACATGTGTATGGAGGATAGCCTCAATGCTCAACAACTGCTCAAAATATCTGGAAATATCTAAAAAGGAGAAAGATTGGCCGCTGGCCAGTTAAGGTGGCCGGCCGGCCACCACCCCTAGTCGGCCGACCACTCCAAGTGGCCTACAAGAGAGAAAAGTGGCTGGCAAGTGCCACAAGTGGCAGGCAGCCCTTCCCCTCCCTTAGGTAAGAGGCAACAAGGTTTCGCCCAAAAACCGAGGCCAAAACACAAAGTGTTAAGAGGCTCAAAGACAAGGCACTCAGTCAAGAACTTCGGGCGCTCGAAACAAGCACTAGCATGCGCAATCATCGCGTGCACAAACGATGACGTCAGAGTCTTAAGGTTGGTCAAAAATGGAGTGTCTATAGTTGCCCCTCTTTGATAGAACTCAGAAGTTATGAAATGACGGGAGTGAATGTCAAAGCCCAGAGATGACCCATTTTTGACAAGGCCGAAGACTTAGACAAACAAGCAAGGTAACAATACAGATGCGCCCGTAGGCAGGGGCAAAATGCAAAGGACATACACAATGCCAGAGCATAACTTATGATTACGCAAAGAGGGCTGTAAAGAAGCATTTTTGCAAAAAAAAAAATACAACAGTCTCACACGAATAAGGAAGCGAATAAGGAACTACAGTCTCACACGTTTCAGTAGAAAGGATGTAAGAAAATCATGTAATCTTCACTGCGCCTCACGTAGGAAAGGCTCAAAGCGACCATCGGGAATACTTGGAGTCTCAGACGAAACACCTCTTAGTGTATCACACCCGAGAGAGGAAAAGGCACACCTCTAAGCATATCACACGCAAGAGAGGGAAAGGACACACCTTTCAGCGTATCACCCGCGAGAGAGGGAAAGGACACACCTCTCAGCGTATCACACGCAAGAGAGGGAAAGGACACATCTCTCAGTGTATCGCATGAGAGAGAGGGAAATGAGTGGTGTAAACACTGAAGAGTGGCATAAAAACTAGGTACACGTCCCAAGTGCTTCTAACCAAGACAAAGGTGGTATAAGTGTTGAACACACATCCCAAACGCTTCTAACGAGGAGTGGTGCAAGTGCCAAGCACGCGGTCCAAACACTGCTAACCAAAAGGGGTGGTATAAGCATCGGTCGCACAACCCAACGTCTCTAACTAAAGGAGTATAAGCGTCGGGCACACGCCCCAAACGCTTCTAACAAGGTGCGAGTGTAAACACCGGGCGTACCTGGGTGTTTCTAACCAACGAAATAGGGAAGATGAATGGTTTTACCCGGAATTCCTCTAAATGAACCGTACATGCAATATCGTGCATGCATAAGAATGAAACTTGATAGATACAATGCAATGCATGTCTCCTGCGAAACGAATGACAATGATGCATATGCAATGCAAGATAATCAATAATGCAGGACAATCAACGAGGCATATTCAATGCAAGATAATCAACGAGGCATATTCAATGTAGAATACATGCCTTATGCAAACATGGTAATCCATATTCAATGCAACATGGTAATACATGTTCAATGCAACAATCCAAATTGCATACTTCATGCAACAATAAAAATGATGTTCATTCTATGCAATGACAAGAGCATATGATAGAGACAACTCAAAGGTAACTCCCGATTTACCTCTCGATGAGTTGCATCATGTTTAAAAGGATACACCTTATGTGTGTTGAAGAGCGATGGTCACCGCGTACAAAGAACACAATTCTGGCTTCCGCAGAGGCATTTTGAGTCAAATTTTGAGCATTCCTTACGTTTCTTGGAACCCAAGGACATATAACAGTCTGAAAACACTCAGAGAGTACATTGGGCACCTGCCGGCCACTTAAAACATTGCCGGCCACTTTTCTTAACTGCCGGCCACTTGAGTGGACGGCCGGCCACAAAAACTGGACGGCCGGTCAGTTTAAGAAAATTAGGGCAGTTTTGACCTTTTGCACACAGGTCTTTAAGAACTCAAACCCCAAACACTTTTTCTCACACACCCATTGCCGAAAACCCTTTTTCTTTATCCCTAGACCTTTTTTCCTCATCAGATCTGCACTTTATACACGTGTTCCAATGCCCCCACGAAGCTGATTCGTGAAAAACTTTCGACTCTCATCGTTTTGAACTGAACAAAAGTTGTTTTTGGAGCCTTTTTCTCCATTTTCACTATTTGAGGTATGTTTCCCCCAAATTTTCTTTGAGTTTGGCGCCCTTTACCCGGGCTTTGACTTTTTTGACTTTTTCTCTTCCTGAGGGTTGACTTTTTGCATTTTCGCCCATTTTGCTCATTTTTCACCCTCTTTGTAGATGGAAGATGACGTGCCACATGTCGGGGGTCCTCCGAGGATTGAGGTGGAGCCGGAGCAGATCCCGTTACCGTTGAGGATCCGACCATTCGATCCCACGACGTACCATCCTACGCTATATGTACTTCCACCTAGTACGACTCGTCATTTTACCGGATTTGCGCGGCACACGCTCGCAGATCTTCTGCTACGGCAGCCCGAGTGCCATCTGTCCCATGATGCCCCAGAGGTACACACTGCACTTTTACATTTCTTGCATAGGTTGCCCTTCTTCATTGTATTTTACCTGCTCATTCTGAACATTTCCAACACTGTATTTCTGCCCATTCTGAGCACTCGTACACACTACATCTCTGCTCATTTCGAACACTCATACATACTGCACCTCTGCTCATTCACACAGGTTGATTCCCGTTTTACCCGCGGGTACGGGTCCATTACGGCGAGGGAGTGGTACTTGGAGCTCCCTGACGGCATCCAGCAGATTATTGACGAGGTGGGGTTCGGCCTGTTTTGCTCGGGGCTCTCATGTCTCTTTGCAAGTAGGACTCTGCTAGGAGCATTGGTAGAGAGATGGAGGGACACCACCAACTCCTTCTATTTCTCTACCACGGGGGATATGACTATGACCCCGTATGATGTTGCTATGCTAACGGGCCTGGATGTGGGAGGCTAGCTGATGCCCTATGACTCCGACATGGGCGAGTGGGAGGCTGCTTGGACCTACCTGCTGGGAGTTCACTCGCCTATTCACCACTCATCAGGCGTGGTTTGGTACACTTGGTTTGCCGACCATTTCAGAGGGAGAGAGCCCGCGAC
>CM045768.1:88981542-89026542 GCA_025200525.1 Camellia lanceoleosa | reverse complement strand
ATCTTTTTAGTAGAAAAAAATATTGTTTCTACTAAAGTACAGTACGGCTTGGGTATGTACTAGGTACATCTGGGTACACCAAAAATTAAGAAGAAAAAATTTGAATACGTGTTCCGTATACCCAGTATGTATGCAAAAATACCTTAAGCTGCTAAGTACTCAGTACAGGTACAACATGTTTGTCGAAATACCCATTCTTCATAGCTGTTGAATGAGTGTCAACTATGGTAATTGATGGTGAGAAAGTATCTAATGGAGCCAAAGGTGAAGAAGAATGCAAAAATTAATAGTGTGATACGAGTTGAATTGTGATACGAGATGAAATCAAACAATAGAGAAACGTATCTCTTCATTCAAGTCATCATTCAAGTCACCAACGATACGAGTCCATGATACTTATTTATTTATTTATTTTTTCATATGGTATGATACATATCACATATTGTACGATACGTATCTGCACGTGTGCATATGCGTATGCGCGCATGTATATTTATTAAAGTTAATTTTCAAAATAAACAAACCTTAGTTCCAGCTACAATGGTACCATTGAGTGGATGAGTCGCACATGCTGTAACACCTTCAGACAACGGAACAAACCTATTTTGCTTATGCTGACTGTTTTCCCCAGGATCACGCTGTGTATCCTCGCTGAATTAATAAAAATGAGTAAGCATTAACCACAAGCAGAAATGAAAATTAGGATGAATTTCATATGAACCTTGCCAAACAGACCCAACAAGTATGTTAGTCATTGAAAGAGAAACTAATTCCAAAAAAACTGGTGAAATCACATGGATAAATTGGGAACTAGATTTGCATCAAGTATGTCTTGTAACCAATCAGCAAAATATCATAATTCACAACTGAGTCCTAGAATAAACAGACAGCTATTCGGAGTTTCTTACTCATAGTCGACATGGCAGGCAGAGCTGGGGTTTGGATAGAAGTCTAAGAGATGAATTCCATTATTATATGCTGATCCAACAGCATAGATCTGCAATTCAGGACATAAAAAATATATATATATATATATTTTACGCTTTTGGCCAAAGTAAAATTCATGTTAGTTTATGTGCAACTCCGCAGAAATGAAATAGTAGTCATATAGGAACCCGCTGAACAAAGTGCTCAAAAAAATAATTCACATGCCAGACATATAATGCAACAATAAGTTGATTTCACAAGGAATCATTAAAAATGTTTAATTTATAATTAAGTTTCCTACTTCAATATCATTATTTCATTGAAGTTTTACAGTAAGAACCGCATTTGAGTTTTAGTTCAAGTACATGCTTCATAATTTTCCTATTCATAATGTACCTCCCGAACAGACAGATCTACCCAAGATGAATCTGGAAATATGCTTGAAGACAATACATAATCATTCTTGCATATAGAGACATACACATGGATCTCACCCTTTTCTCTGTTTAAGCAACACTGGTTCCCATCAAAAGTTATTCAATAAATGGTCCATCTCCAGAGTCTTCCTTTCTATCTAAAGAGGAAGTTCTATTATGCCTGGTATTCTTGTTGAGTATAAGTTCTGGTTCTTGTACACTTACCACAAACCAGTCATGCAATTCTTCATCCACATTAAAAAAATGGCTCTCGCGATAATTGGGAAAATGAAAAAGCTCAACTATCGATGATGAAGAAAGAGAATTCTTGGTTCAGTTCTCCAATGAGATTGATATACATTGTTGGGCCGTTTTGTTAACAGCTCAAGCAATTGCAATATTTGGCAATCTAACAATTTGTTACCCAACTAAATTATTACTACAAACAAGATATATGCACAAGTAAAATTGGTAGAAAATACATACAATGGAAGGCACCATAATAATGGATGGACATACAAGAAGTTGTTATTCCAAGAAACCAATCCCATGCATCAAGTCAGTTGGAGACAACCCATGAAAATTAGTTTAGCTACTGAGCTATATATACATCTTTCAAAACAAAAAGTGGCTGCTATAGAATAAAATTCCATCAACATCACCAAGAATGTACCCTAGGAGTGAAATGGCTGAGATTATAATTACTGAAGGGATGTTCTGTGGTATGTAAATATACCAGGTGATTGCTCATGGGCCTGGTAGAAACTGATGAAACTTCGCACATATGTGAGATCATATATTAAGAACTGCATTGTGGACACCTAGTGGCCCTATTGCTGAAAGTATAGGTGAAAGTGTTATTTATGACTCAGGCCTTGGATGAGATGCAAAATTATCTGGCATTGTTCCCTAGGGCTGCTGGAAATGACCTTGTTCAAACTCTGTGGAGCTGTAGGACTTGAAGCACGAAATGCCAGCTGCTATCCCTCCCCACATTGATAGAGAGACGACACTATTATATAGACCCGTGATACTAATGGTTTTAGCATTAATGATGTGTGCCATCTGATCCACCCTACACATTGTAGATGTCCCATTTTGACTACCTATAATCCTTGGCCCTGCTTGGGAAGCGCTGCCCTATGATGAACTCGAGAGTGATCATGAACTTCCGATTTGACAGCTCTAATCCAGAAGTGAATAGACTGAGACTGACCTTAGCCCATCCTAACATCCCTAACAACGCTTAACCAATTTGGATCATATTGGACGTAACATTTCGGGCTCTTTGAGATGATAGGTTTGTATTTTTATTATTATAATTGGGAACTTCTTGCAAATGTTTAGAGCCTTAGTTGATGTGTTATCTTGATGGTTGGGCAAGATTGGACCAAAACCCCCCGATTTGGATAATTGTTATTAAGTAGTCTTCACTCTTTTACCCTTTTCTCTCTCCACACTTTGATTCTTGATGTGAGGTTAGAACCATTAGAAAGCTTATTTCCGGGGCTTCGATTTAGACACAAGAACTGCCCAAAAAGGAGTCTGAACGAAAGAGTTATGTTTGTTTGAAGGGCACCAAAGCTGTCAGCATAGCTCGCTCGAGCAACCAGTCCACCTGTGCAGCTCTGATTTTCAAAAATTGAGATCCTGCAAGCATCAATTCTCCACTCGAGTGAAGCTTTCGTCGCTTGAGCGGCCTGTTCTCCAGAAATTGAGATCCTGCAAGGATTCATAATTTGCTGAGCAAAGCTTTCGTCACTCAAGCAACCAGTTCGACTGCAGTACGTAAAAAGCTGCAATTTCAGTCAGATTTGTGGGGCCAAAGCTAATTTTATGCGTGTACTATATATAGGCCTTACATATTTCTCTCAACACACTTCTCCCCTCTATTTTCTCTTTACTCTCTCTCTCTCTCTCTCTCTATCCTCAAGAACTCTCTTCTCTCTCTAGATTTCTTATACCTAACACACAAAACCTTAGATCCACCCTACTTGGAACCAGAGTTTGAGAAAAACTCGAGTATTTGCGTTGAGGGCTTTGACTTCACCAAGCTTGATTTTCATTTGGAGCACTTTGGGTTTTCAAGATTCTTTCTCCTTCTCTTCAAACTTGAGGTAGGAATCCTCTTATCTCTATAAACTATATTTTGAGTATTATATGTGGTAGTTCAATTAGTTGAGATTACTGAAAATGTAGAGATTTTTTTATAATTATTGTATAAAAAATTAGGACTTTTATGTATAATGTTATTTTCTTAAAAATTCCATTTCAATAAATATTGTGCATGAATTTGTCAAATCTCTTTCAAAATGGAAAAAGGCCTAAACTTTACAAAACCCTAGAAATCTGAAAATTGAGAAATGTAGAATTAGTGCTACCTTGACGAATTGAAGATATTCTTGAGATTATATTGAATTGAGATACATTTAGAGATAATTGTTCGTGACAATCAATGGAGAATTGCATTGCTGTGTTGTAGAATTCATTGATGATTTAGGAGGATTGAAACCATTTGGAAAATCATGCATTGAGCATCTCATTTTACCATTGGCATTATGCATTGAACAATTCATGATTTTGCCATGTTTATAGAAATGTGTGATTAGTAAAAATTATTGAATAATGGTGGGTGAATCCGGGTATTGTATAAAATGATTTTGAAATGTTGATTATTTAAGCTGGCTCGACTCGGTGAAAGACCGAAAACCAGTGCGGAGTAGGTATCAATTTCCTTCCAGCTAATAACCAGTAAAATGGAGGTGGTTTTTGATAGTTCTTAGACAGACTACTGGCATATACTTACCTAAGGATTCACCATGTGTTCGAATTGATAAGTGTTCTTTTGAATTATGAGAGTTGAAGGATTGAAAATTGTTTGGAAAATCTTATGCTTCTGAAATCGTTTTATCATGAAACGACATGTGCATAGGCATCCATGGTCATATGTGTACTCAATGCTAATATATTTAGTTAAGATTATCTTTATTGGGCTTAGTGCTCATTTGTATGTGGAAAACCATTTTCAGATATTTATGGAGTGCCACCGCCGAGATCATGGCTAGAGGATTTTTAGAGCGAGAAGCTCACTTTTTGTTTATTTCTTGTAAAGCCGAAAGCTTGTTATGTATTTGGGTTGAAACCCCTTCTCTAGGGCATGCTTTCTTGAACTCAAATGTTAATATCCAAATGTAGTGATTCACATACATAATATAGGATGCATCTGACTTTTGTAATCTCATGAGTTGAATGAATGCATTGACGGAAAGCTCTCTATTTTGAGAGTTGTTCATTACTTGTCTCGATCCTATCCAGTTTCCTTTAATTTCCTAAATACCAATTACCGTTAAGAATCATTATTATTATTTTGTAATTATTCTATGCTTTAGGGCTCCTTTGTAATTATTGATCTTCATTAATATAAATAGGGGATGATATCCTAATCATTCCCTAAGATTGGTATTCTCTAAATTGAATCATGGTATCAGAGCCACAAACCTAAACCTACCCACCACACAGCCACCCGACATCCACCTCTCTCCCTCCCTCAGCCACCACCACATTATCCATCTAATTTTGACAGGTGTTCCCTCGTTTGTCCTGGCCCAATCGGCTGCTACCGAAGGGTCTCTTGGCCTCGTAGCTTGCTACTACGTTGTTGCTCGTTACTGCCGCCTGCCGGAGGCAGCCCTAGCCTCGGTGGTCTTCTCCGACAGGCCTCTTGGCTTCGTCGCTCCCCCTGTTGGCTATCCCAGCCTCGTCGAGCCACTCGACAGCCCTAGCCGATGACCTAGCCCACCGTACTCGGTGGTCTCCTCCGACAGGCCTCCTGACCTTCGTTGCTTCCTCTGTTGGTTGTCCCAGCCTCGTCGAGCCATTCGACAGCCCTAGACGTAACCTATAGTCGCGACAGTCTTTCTTGGTGTGTAGTCTTCTTCATTCCTTTGTCGTTTTGCTGATGTAGTAGTACCAAGATATCAAACATCATTCCTTTGTCGTTTTACTGATGTAGTAGTACCAGAATATCAAACAGACAAACAAAACCAAAAAAAAGTATTTTAAAAAATAAAATAAAAATTATGAGTTCTTAAATCTGTATCCTTGTGTTTTTTTTCCTTCCACCACCATCTTCCGGGTTTGTGATTGACATTAGTTTTGTTGAGGGTTCGGTAGTACAATATCTATGGCAGATTCCACCAGTGTGTCGACACCTAAGAGAGAGTTTCATTATATTTACTACTATGACTGATAACCCAAACCCTAGTATTAAAATCACCACCTCTCCATTTAATGCTCAGAACTATCTAGCGTGGTCGCAGAGTTTGTCTATGTTTTTGAAGAGCAGAGGGAAGATAGGATATGTTGATGGCAGGATACAGGCCCCCAGCACTACTGACCCGGGTTATGACCAATGAGAGATTACCAACTCTTTGATTATGGGTTGGCTTATTCATTCGATGATACCAGACATTAGCAAGGGTTACTTGTTTATGGGTTGGCTTATTCCTATTCATAATGTACCTCCCAAACGGACAGATCTTCCCTGTGGAAGCCACCTATTCCCGCAAAGGGAATTTCTCCCAGGCATTTGAGTTACACCTCTCTATTGAGAGCTCTATTCAGGGGGAGCAGACGATTCTTCAGTACTTCACATTCCTTACCAATGGCTGGAAACGCCTTGATCACTTGTAGGACTATAAGCCTGTTTACACTGCTGATTCACTCGGGTACAGGAAGTTCATTGCACAGGAAAGGGTCTTCAAGTTTCTGGCAGGGCTCAATGTGGAGTATGATCCAGTTCGAAGTCGGGTTCTGAGTATGGACACTTTTCCTTCACTTCAGAAGGCATTTGCCTATATCTAGAATGAGAAGTCGTTAGTCTGCTATGATATCCCCCGTCTCTACTGACCGCTCCGCATTACTGTCTACTCCTAGAGATAGCCTTAGCGACTCCTCCTTCTCACCTTTCTGCTAAGGAATCGTGATACGTGATTCTTTGTAAAAACATGGCATACTCATGAGACATGTTGGAAGCTTCATGGGACTCCATTCGGGGGTCGAGGTGATCGGTCTGGTTTTAAAGAAGGTCAGTCAAGCCAGTCTAGAGGACAGGGTACTCATCCACAGGCTCATCAGTCTAGTACCATTGATACACTTGATTCTACTTTCGCTTCCGTTGGCCAGCCTTCTGATGGTCTCTTTGGCATAACTACTCCTCAGCTTAAGGATGTTCTGCGTCACTTGCTGGATTGTCGGTCTTTTACTGCTCTCAGTACATCTTCCTCATCGTTTGCCCGCTCAGGTAACTTAGCCTCTTCTCCTTGTGTTTTCCTGTCTCATACATCTTTGCCTTGGATTATTGATTATGGTGCCTCAGATCATATGTCTGGATCCTTTGACCTTTTCTCTGCCTATAAGCCTTCTTCAGGTCAGGACAAAGTTAGGATTGCATATGGTACTATTTCTTTTATTTCTGGAAAAGGTTTAGACCATGTCACTCCTACTATACCTCTATCTTCTGTTCTCCATGTTCTCAATTTTTCTGTTAACTTGTTATCCTTGAGTCGTATTTGCACAAGATTTGAATTGTAATGTGAAGTTTTTTTTTCTGATCATTGTCTTTTTCAGGACCTTGTCACGAGAAGGACAATTGACAGTGGTAGTGCAAAAAATGATCTCTACTTCTTGGATCAACTGGACAAGCTTGCTCATTCTTCCACCACGAGTCCTACTACCCAAGATGATTTATGGTTGTGGCATCGGCGTCTTGGGCATCCTTCTTTTTATTTACTTAAGCATTTATTTCCATCTGATTTTGCAAACAATAATGTGTCTGAGTTTCTTTGTGAGTCTTGTCAGCTTGGAAAACAACACAGAGCTTCTTTTGCTCCCAGTTTTAATAAAAGTTTAGTTCCTTTTTCATTAATATATTCTCATGTCTAGGGTCCAGCTCGTGTTATGTCTGCGAAAGGTCATCGATGGTTTGTTACATTTATTGATGATTTTTCTCGTACTACTTAGGTGTATCTCATGAAAGACAAGAGCGAGGTTTTATCTGTGTTCTGCAATTTTTATAAGATGATTTGTACACAGTTTGGGGCCACTGTCAAAATCTTCCATTCTGATAATGGGAGGAAATACATAGATTCTGGGTTAGGGAAATATTTTTCTACTCATAGCATTATCCATCAGACCTCTTGCACTAATACCCCTCAACAAAATGGGGTGGCGGAACGCAAGAATCGTCATCTTCTTGATATGGCTCGGTGCATGTGTTTTTCTATGAGTGTGCCTCGGTCCTATTGGGGCGACGCTGTTCTCACCGCTGCCCATCTTATTAATCATCTTCCTACCCAGGTTTTGCAAAAACAAGCTCCCCTTCAACTCCTCCTCGGTTCCGAGTCATTGTTTTTTATTCCTCCAAAAATATTTGGATGTATCTGTTTTGTCCACAATCACTCTCCTACTCGTGGTAAGTTGGACCCTCGCTCCCTCAAATGTGTTTTCCTTGGGTACTCTCCTACCCAAAAGGGATATAAGTGTTATCACCTTCCTTGTTAGTAGTTTGTGTCCATGGATGTCACATTCTTTGAGTCCCAACCCTATTTCTTATCCTCTTCAGTGTCACAGTCATCCCTTCAGGGGGAGCCTTGGTGTGAAGTGATTCCTATGGTGGAACCAATTGTTCTTGCACCACCACCTCCTACTGCGACTACAGAACCCAATGTCACCAAGCATAGGAAAGGGCAAGTTTATATCCGAAACAAAGACAAACAGAAAGTTAACTGGATATAAGAGACCACTTCTGCTCCTCCACTACCATCTCATGTTTCTAATGAGAGTCCAGGTAACTTTGAATCTCTTGAGTCCATTGATCTTGATGTACCTATTGCTAAGAGAAAGGGTGTGAGATCTTGTACTTAACATCCTATCTCAAATTTTGTGTCCTACTCCCATTTATTGTCCTCCTATAGAGCGTTTGTGTCAAATATTTCCTCTGTTAGCATTTCTAACCATTTTCAGGATGCTCTTGCTACCTCTGAGTGGAAACTTGCCATGATTGAGAAATGAAAGCACTTAGGAAGAATGGCCCTTGGGAATTGACTGAGTTACCTAAGGGTAAACGACTTATGGAATGCAAATGGATGTATACTGTGAAACACAAAGCGGATAGATCTATTGAGCGTTATAAGGCTAGACTTGTGGCAAAAGGGTTCACTCAGACATATGGCGTTGACTATCAAGAGACCTTTGCACCAGTGGCTAAGATGAATTTGGTCAGAGTACTTCTCTCTAGCAGCTAATCTAGACTAGCCACTTCATTAGTTTGATGTAAAGAATGCCTTTCTCCATAGTGACCTCGAAGAAGAGGTATATATAGACATTCCTCCTGGTTTTGAGGATCATCAGACAGAAGGCAAAGTATGCAGGCTTCGAAAGTTATTATATGGTCTCAAACAGTCTCCAAGGGCTTGGTTTGAAAGATTCACTCAGGTTATGCTTAAATATGGCTTCAAACAGAGTCAGACAGATCACACCTTGTTTGTGAAACATTCCTCACGTGATAAGACTACAGCACTCATTGTTTATGTAGATGACATAATTCTTACAGGCGATAATAGTGAGAAAATACCTTTATTGAAGAAATATTTAGCCAGTGAGTTTGAAATCAAAGACTTGGGGAGCTTGAAGTATTTTTTGGGCATTGAAGTTGCTCACTCCAAGGATGGGATATTTATCTCACAGAGGAAGTATGTGCTTGACCTGTTGAAGGAAATTGGGATGCTTGGCTGCAAGGCCTGTGACACTCCACTAGAACCCAATCAGAAACTGGGAGATGATGAAGGAGGAGAAGCTATTGATAGGGGGAGCTATCAGCGATTAGTGGGTAAGCTTATTTACCTATCTCACTCTCGTTCTGATATTGCTGTTGCTGTCAGTGTGGTTAGCCAGTTTATATATGCTCCTCTTCAGATTCACTTCGAGACTGTCATGAGAATTTTGAGGTACTTGAAGTCTGCTCTTGGTAAGGGTCTCTATTTTTCAAAGTATGATCATCTTCGTGTGGAAGCCTATACAAACACTGACTGGGCTAGATTAGTAACTGATAGGAGATCGACTTCAAGGTATTGCACATTTGTTAGAGGCAACCTAGTTACTTAGAGGAGTAAGAAACAAAATGTGATTGCCAGGTCAAGTGCAGAAGCTGAGTTTAGAGCTATGGCACAAGGTGTGTGAGCTCTTATGGATCAAGTTATTGTTAAGTGATCTAGGTCTTGATCAGACAGACTCCATGCGGTTATATTGTGATAATAAGGCCACCATCAACATTACTCACAATCCGGTTCAACATGACAGGACAAAGCATGTTGAGATTGATCGCCACTTCATTAAGGAGAAACTCACTAGTGGCACAATATGTACTCCTTTGTGCAGTCTGGTGAACAACTTGTTGACATCCTCACCAAAGGAGTTGGGCGTAAGCCCTTTCATGGCATCTTAGGCAAGCTGGGCATGAGAGGTATCTTCGCACCAGCTTGAGGGGGAGTGTTAGAATCATTATTATTATTTTGAGTTATTATTTTGTAATTATTCTATGCTTTAGGGCTCCTTTGTAATTATTGATCTTCATTAATATAAATAGGGAATGATATCCTAATCATTCCCTAAGCTTGGTATTCTCTAAATTAAATCAATTACATTCTCTATAATCAATCTCAAAACTATTATTCCATGTGAGTTCGGATCCTTAAAATATCAGCCTATGACATCGGACCTTTAGGGTTCAATTCCTTCTATTCTCCCTTGACCTTGCACAAGTCTGAAAAAGGATACTGTATTCTGCTTATCATTTTATGTTAAAAGCTTTAAAATTTTAAAAAATGGCCCATGCTAGTCTATAGCATTTTCAAAGAGCTTTTCCAACGATAAAAAATTCGTCAAAACCCAATTTCAAATGGTTAAATTTAATACCCATTTTTCAATCGTTTGCCAATTTTCAACAAGTGAGTAGCATACAATTGGAACAAGAGGTCCAGCAACTCATCCATCTCCTAGACATTGAGATCTCTTCAAAGGGCCACATCCCAAAAGGCACGATCACTATCCAATTCCAAGTAGTCACACTCACAAAAGCCTCCCTATCAATAGCAACCCGGGCAACATTAGGATAGGCCATTTCCAACTTCTCCGCACTACACCAATAGTGGCGCCACAACTTCACTGGATCCCTAATGCCAACCCCAAACTGAATATTGAATATGACATGAGAAAATATCCCACCCCTTTATGATGCCTTTCAATAGACCCACACTACATAAGACAGATGCCTCCTCAATAGTCCAAACCCCTTCCTCACCCCCACAAATCTCCAAATTTGCAAGACACCACCTTCCTCCAATCTCTCCTTTTTACAAGCATATCTCCACAGCCACCTCTTAAGCAAGGCTTGATTAAAGAGAGCAAGCCTCTGGATACCCAAACCACCTTCTCTAATCAGACAACTCATTGTATCCCAGTGTTATTAAAGGTGAGCCTAGGTGTATGCGTAGGCCTAAGGCTTGTCAAGGCACAATTAATGTGCTTCGGAATGTCTCAAGCCAGGCAATGTGAAACAGGCCCCATGAAGGCGCATGAAGCATGCACTTTAGGCTTAGGCTCAAGACGCATGACTTGTGTGCTTCTTTTAAAATATTTGTTTATTACAATTACAACCCTTGATGTCACTTAATCTCATTTTTATTTATTTATTTATTTTGTTTACATGTGGATACAAGGATTTAAACCCCTAAACATACATTGCAACCCAACACTTTTTGAGCCCTAATTATACAAAGGCATTGGTTGGATAAAGCTTTCTATTCGACCAAACTAACAATTGTCATTATTCTTCTTCATCTCCTCGATTTCCTTATCCTTCTCTATGCTTATCTTGTTAGACACTTCAATTTTGTTGCTATTGTCAAATGTTTGTGATTTATGACCTAGATGTTATGTTTATGTGAACCTTAAATTATTTGTCTATAATAAAATATTGTTGTTTGTTGGTATTTATGTTTTAAAATATTTAATATTTCATTTTACTTCTGTTGAACCATGGAATTATTTGCTTATATTAAATTATCTAGTTTTTTTCATCAACATAAGCCTTGCACCTAGGCCCAGGAAACCTTGCCGATTCAGTGCGCGCCTTTAATAACACTAAGATACGTGGGGACACACTAAAGACTCATTGAAAACACACTTCGTTAAGGTAACCCAACGAAGCCATAGCGAAAGCAAGTCTTCAAAGTACAATAGTCATTGCATATGGACCTGAACGTGAGTAATCTATCCACAACTAGGATGAAGCTTGGGTAAAACTTTGTGGAGGTCTGGATCGACTCATGTTAAAGAATCAGTGGATGTCAGTGGATGAGTTGTGGTTAAGGGTGAAATGCCACTTGAACCCACAACTAGTTGCTTCTACCAAAAATGTGTTGAGTCACAACTGTTGACTGCACATCTAGGAGTAAAATATTATTTTGGTGCGGGCCTAGGGATGCATTTTAGGCACGTTGATGGACATTTTAAGAACACGCTGAGGACACTTTCAACACACATTTAAAAAAAACTAAATTCAACACTTAAAACTGAATATATTAAGCGTTAATCAATTAAGCCCGTTTGATAACCACAATTGATATCACTTAAAAATTTAAATCTCTTAAAATGTAAGTTAAAACTTAAGAAAGTTTTAAGTCATACGAAACTTGCTTAATTCTGACCGACTTTATAAACTAAACATAATCATCGATTTACACTATTATAAACTCACTATCACCATCACCACCGCTACCACTACAACCACCACCACCATAACATCATGCCACCGCCACCACTACCGCTGCCGCCGCCGCCACCGCCGCCGCCGCCGCCACCTACTACTTCCATCTTCATCACCATTGTCATTATCGCCATAAGCACCACCACCATTTTATTACTACTACCATCACTACTGCTACCACCACCACCACCACTACCACTGCCATAACATCATATATATTGAAATATAAAATTTTAAACTAATAAATTTCAAATTTAATCTTATACATACATATCAAATAATTTATTTTTAGTTCAGCACTTAAATTTTATCAAACAGTTTTTCAGCTTAAAAAATTCAGTATTTTTTTATCAATATTTAATTTTTAATCTTCAATTTTCAGCTTTATCACACGCCACCTAAGTTACAAGTTGAACTATTAGATTTAAAAAAGGAAAAATATTAAGAATCATGAAGGAGAAAGAGAGGAAACTAAAAAATGTTATCTCTCACTTCCATGACATCCTTTGATATGGAATGGATCCAAAGGTCAACACCTCATCGAGAGTTCTTGAAAAGATTCTTTGGAGAAGCAGAAGTGGCAGATGATCTCACGCTGGAGGGCTAGACAGGAAATTCTTCTCTCTAGTAGCCCTTACCGTTGTGGGGCATCCATCCCATTTGGCTGCGAATCTTTCTTAAGGGTTTATCCTAATGGGTGTTCACATAATTTGTTGATGGCATATTTCACCTACCTTGCAGCAGATGGTTCCATTATTCGCTTATGGATCGAGGCGTGAATTCATTTTAGCAAGATTAGGGCCAAAACTAGACCAGACATGCAAGATATCCCAATAAAGTCAAGACTTTTTCCTCCCCTTTCAGAAGGATGTCATATTCGCTTGGGGCTAGAGGGAGCGGATATCCAGAAATCGTGCTTTTCTCCTAGCCCTCCTTTCCCTATGGTCAAGCTGTTTCACACCTTAGCACAAGCGCTAAGCGATAATAATTCCTTTTTGATGTCTCAAAATGGCATACATAAAGGTGTCTGTCATGGCTAAATAGAAAAAGGAGAGAGAGTGCTTCTATCATCAATATTGAAGGAGTTCAGGGCTAAGGGCTGGAGCTTTATTCCCACTCCTAGTAGTCTGTCTTCAGTAGTTCGCTTGGAAAGTAGTCTTTAAATGGCGAGGCGTGCGCCACAGTGAAGGTGCAGGATATACTTCTTCCCTTTATAGCGGCTTCTATCATTTTCACATAAATGTTGTAATAAATAAATCCTATCTCTACTCTCGCTACTTAACGCTAGAATTGGGATATCGAGAAAGAGGGTAGACCGTAGAGGGTTCAACAAGGGGCAGTCTTAGATTTTGAAAAACCAGCGTCCATGCAATTGCATGCCTCGCCGATCGTATCATTTTTACACAAATCGGGGATAGCTCACGACCGTGAATTCGGAATTTCTTCGCGAACTCAAGACCACCTCTTTTGATCACCTTCAAGCGATTGATGACATCCTTATAAACGTCCGCAACCGCGGCGTCTCCGATGAAGGCGTTGGAAGTGCTGTTAATTGTGCTCCTTGAAGAAAGAAGGTCAGTATCTGCAATGGAGTAAGAATCCCCCGTGGAACAATGGTCTAGCCCCACGGACTAGTTGTTCAGTAGTCTTACAGAGCAGTTACTCAATGGTCTAGTTGTTTAGCATAGGAATTGTTCCCTAGAACAAAGGCCTCATATTCCGCTACATTATTTGTGCACGAGAACAGAAGTTTGAAAGAGACTGCGGAATTAGACTTTTTTTGGGCGATACGAACACAAGTCCAATCCTAGCAGCCTTACTTGTGACAGACCCATCAAAATACAGAACCCAGCTCTATCAGTAGTATGTCTCAACGACCAACACCTCTAAATCTGGTAAATTTGAGGATATGTCTGATCGGTCGAGAACGGGATTCTCCGCTAAGAGATCGGGGATAGCCTGGCCCTTGATAGCCCTCTTAGGGACAGAAGTGATCTCGAATTGTGAGAATTTGAAGAGCCATCTGGCTGACCTTCCAGATAGGACTGGTTGTGATAGAAGATAACGGATACGGTCAGATTTCGTCACCAAATGTACTTTATAGGAGAGCATAGTTTGCCTCAGCTTCTGTGCCCAAAGCAGCAAGAAATATAATTGGACTTTCGGATCACGAGTCTCCGCTGGCTGCATCACCCTGCTCAGATAGTATATAGGTCTTTCCTTCCCTGACTCATCTAACTACGCTAATAGTACTCCCAATGAGGATTTGGTAGAAGAAAGACAGAGAATGAACGGTTGGTTTGCCTTTTTTGGGCGCCATAAGAGTTGAGGGAGCTAGTAGCTCCTTCTTCATTGCAAGAAAGACCCTTTCACAATCTTCGTCCCATATGTATTGAACATCTTTCTTAAGTAGCTTCATGAGTGGCTTTATCTTCTCTGATAAATTTGGTATAAACCAGTAGATATATTCAAGCTTTCCCAAGAAACTTTTCAACTATTTGACGGTGGCAGGATGAGGCATGTCCGTTATGGCCTTAATCGTATCCGGTCTGCGTCCGATCCGTCAATGACCGTGATTCAAATTTCTCCCATCGTGATATTATCCTTGGGTATGGCTTGCCATAAAGAACAAGAGGGGCAGCTAATCCAAGCATTCGTTACCATATCAATGCTTGCATCCTCGCGGCTGTAAACTCTCAGATATTCTTTTGATTTGCTTTGCAAGGCCATTTGAACTATGTAGTTGAGGTCACTGTACAAGTTTGCCGTTACCAAGCTGGTGAGTGTGACTGACATACCTAGTGAAGAGCTGACCACCGGTAATAATGCCCTAGGGACCTTATTCTCCGGAGGCATCATAGAAAAAAATTTGTACAACAATATAAATATAGAAGGATCCCAAAGTGTTTGATCTCTCTCGATGGATGACGATGAAAATGTTGTATCCAGACTAAAGGTCGAACAAATCTCTTACGCCTTCGAGAAGATGATTTTCAGCTGCGCAAAGAAGGACTATTTGGGAACACGAGATTTGTTGGAGAAACTCCTTGGATGGGCAAGTTCCCTAACACATGTGCATCCTCCAACGTTCACCCTATTTCGCCAATTTAGGAGATAAAAGTATCTGTATGTTCATGCCAATATGATATCACCTCTTTCAACAATGTTGGATCGGGTTGAAAAGCGATTCTGGTTGCTCTAATGGCATTTGAGATGCCCATGCGCTCCCAATACATTGTGAAATAAGGATCCTTACTGACCTCATCCAGCGTGCCAACCACCATACTGTTGGGAGATGACCACCCTTTATATAAGATTTCGGCATCACTTTGCTCGTTGAAACGACCATCTGCATCGAGTGGGTTTGATTGGTATCTCTGCGGTAGTATTGAAATTCCCGGCTGAGCAACATCTTGCCCTCGTGCATGATCCCGAGCTCGAGCATGTTCTGATTCGGTGATGTCTTGAAAAAGGCTGCGGCTCGAATTTGAATATTCTGGATACTGATGACGGAGGTTATGGGGATTTTAGTTCTCCTTCTGCCAATAATTTCCTTATACTGGGGGCTACCGAGGAACACTTTGATGATGTGACCATTCAATTCCTCACATACATGATTGCTGAGGTCCGTATGCGGACGCCGTTACGTACCCTTCACAAACCTTGTACTCTAAAGAGAACTCCATTGTTTACAATGACGATTGCTTTGTTAAAAGATATTGGGCTTCGCCAAGTCGCTATCGCTCTGTTTTGTTGATCGCACTTGTTGTACCAACTGGCGTGCAATCTGCGAGGGGGCTTCTTGTTTATATGGATATTAGCGAGAGATTTCCCCGTCGGGCAGAAATAATCGACGCAAAGAAGTACGGCTGTACATGAACCTTGAAAGAGTACGAGCTTCGAAGGGGTACGAGTTTCCCGAGAGGAGCTTCTTTGTACGAGCCTTGAAAGAGTACGAGCTTCCCAGTACAAACTCCTGACTACAAGCCTATCCACATGACCTCACTTTGATAATGATTCTTCTTCTGTTACTACCAAGAGCGAACGGTCTATGGACACTCCTAATTAGAGAGTCTTTATTGTGTATGTATATTGTGTGTCCTCTCTCCCACGTCCTTATGTACCAATTTAGGTGTAGGTTCCCTCCTAAGTTCAGTTAGTTATTTTAGGGATGTAGTACGGTAGGGAATGTTTTAGGAGCAATAAGTGGGAGACAGTTGTCACCAGCTCATCAGCAATCACGGGGAGTTAGTTAGTCCCACATGTGCACTTTTTCGATTGGCCAATAGCACACTGCCAAGTGCTGGTTGGTGATTGGCGAGAGCCCAGCTCTAATCCCTATAAATAGGGGTTGTCTCCATCATTTCAAGGAGAGAGTTTGGACAGACTTTGAAGAAGATAAATTTGAGACTAAGCTTCTGAGCAAGAGTCTCTGAGCTTTAGCGTGTCCTTGTGAGAGAGAGAGAAGAGAGAAATTGTTGTAATTCCTTGGTCCTCATGCAAGACCCCGCTTATGTATTAACAATTTTAGTGTATGAGATTGAATGTTCCTCTCCCTCCTCTTGAATACTTCCTATTCTTGCAACTCGATCTGCACCGCAAGAAGACAATGACCTTCGCTAAGTCGATCTAGATTTAGCATGAGGAAAAGCGAGAAACCTGCTTATATCAAAAGAGTATGGTGTACTTCTCCACCTCGGCTCACGGATCCAGTGGTTGCGGAAACGAAAACGCTTACGTTTACATAATAGGGGGCCTAGAAGTCACCTTTGCCTATTCCTTTACTCCGCCCTCACTCAGGTCTCTTGAAAGCGAGCCCCGTCACTCGAAAAGCAAACGTCAAGCTCTACTGACGAGCACCTGCCTAGGAACAAGAGTGAGGCTCGAAAGACCTTTTCATCCCCCCGCTTGACTGCTCTGCACAGAGTGAGTGCGTGTCACTACCTTACTCCTCACTCAAGGGCTTGCTTTCGAGAGAAAAACTGCTTTATGTCTCAATCAACTAGCTAGCGATCGCTTAACCGCGAACCTTCCTTGCACCTTTCCAAAAAACTGACTAGCTAAACAACCGATGGCACATAATATCGACTCTTCTGCCAGAGAGTTTTTCTCCAATCTGCTAGTGACAATGACTATTCTTATGCCGTATCGCTTGATCGACAAGACTAGTGACTACGCCAATGACAAGCCGGAAGGATTTTCAAATCAAGCCAAGCGACAGAGAATCAAATTCTTTTGGCTCACTAAAAGCGCTTTTGCTCCTCCTTCGGACAACTAACTGAACCTCTCAGACGGACTATTTTCAATCCCATGGTAACAGTTTTCCTTTGAAGTTCTTGCCATGAGTCAAACACTCTTTCCGGCTACCTCAGACATGGTGGGTGACACTACCAAGCTTGGATTGGACTAACAAGCGCTTTCAAGCACAGGCGCAACTCGCACTTGACGCCCTTTAATGGCGAGTGGTCCTCTCATTACCGAGTTAACGAGGGCTAGGATAGGATACCCTTTTTAGTCCTACTAGCTAACAAGAAAGATGGACTCGCTAGGCGGCATACAGTTGGTCTACCCTACTAGATAGGCGGCTAGGCTAGGCGACAAGAAAGAAAACCTACTAGGCGGCTAGCAAGGCAGTGGATTCGCTAAACAGATAAGAGTGGGCGTTACCCTCCTACACCTCGAGGGTGGATCGGGAGCTTTAGGCGAGCTCCCTTGCGACTCACTGGTACAGAACTGGAAGCAGCGCCCTTGCTGCTACCGAATAGCTACGGCTACATGGTTGTCCTCGAGCACGAATCAAGTGACTTGTTGAACGGTTGTTCTCTTTATGCAGTGGGTGGGGCTAGGAAGACCTATGAAATGACCCTTCTTGGAAAGAAGGAACTCTTTAGGTTGAAGCTCACTCGTGGCGGTGAGATATTTCCGCTTCTTAGCTACTAAAAGCAATGACAGCCCAACCCTACTGAAATTCTATTTACTTTCTCTAAAGTAGTGAATTTTTCATTTATTTCTATATGTCGATGTCATTGCTTTTTACTCAACCACATCTTCCTCATTTGATTTGCCTTACAAACAAGGGGGGTTTGCATTTGATTGTGAGTGATCCAGCAGGATAGGTGTGTCTTATATCTGAGCGGACACTCTGATTTGATCTTGAGTCGAGTGGTTTAGTTAAGCCGCCATGTTACTTGGCTTGCTAAGAGTGTAGCCATAGCGATGAGAAAAAAGCGAAAACATAGATTTGAGAAAGCTACCCTGTAGTTGTGTAGATCTGCAGAGCAAAATTATAAAATCAGAGACCGAAGAGAGATGATGATAGACAAGAATTAGATGCATATCTGAAATCTGCAAGTCCTTTGAGCAGAAAAGAGGATAAGAGCTCGAAGAAATGAAGTTGATCGAAGAAGAGGAGATAACAGTAAGAAAGGAGGATAGGGAAGTTAGGGTGACAAGAAGAGATGGTGACAGATTGAGGGATGGAGGGTCTTGGGTGACAGAGTGAAGGTTGGGGGAGTATCGGGTGTTGGAATGGGAGAGCCTTCGCTAGCGCTTTGGATGAGCACAAGCTCACCCTCGCCTGCTTATCGTATCGGCTTGGCTTGGTTTCCTTCCTTCGCTTATATTATAGGTGGTGGCTTGGCTTCACTATCACTCATGACTTGTATTGTAGTCTCCGTAGTCGAGTCGGCCTGCCTCCTTCATTCTAGAAGCAGTAGCTTCCGCGCTGCCTATAGACTAGAAGCTTCGCTTCCCCCTACCTTTCCGCTACTGGCCTACTAACTAGGATCGTCAAGGTTCACCTGACTCTCTTTGAATCTGTATCCTTAGTGTCTGATACGGGTTATTTCGAGTTTGCAAATAAATTCCGCGGACCTGGAAAGGATCTATCACCTATCTCTGGTTGCGCTTATGCCAATGCTTAAGCAAATAGGGGTAACGGATATTCAGAGTGTTCTGTGTGCTTGCGAGGGGCCGGATATCGAAGGTATTCTATGAAGCCTTCAGATGTTAACCCGAATTATAATCGGCAATGGTTTATGCACATACTTGTTGCCTACTCCCTAAGTGGTATCTGTCCGATGCCCTTTTCTGTTTGGTTGGGATTCCCAGAGGGCTTGCTGGTGAATTGCTATCAATAGGGATAGTGCGTTGGATGCTCATTGAGAGTTGTCGCCCTAATTGGGGTTACGTTGAAAGATTAATGGATGATCTTTCACGTAGACTCGGCAACGACGCTTTCTTCTTGGCGACTGAGCTCCGTTAGTGGGTTCACTCTTTAGTTAAGTATTGCAAATGGTACTACGAGGCGAGTGTTGATTATACTCGACCGATTGAGGTGTTCTTAGCCCCTCCTGCCGCTTGTTTTCATCCCGAAAGACCAGTTAATGAAGTTTAATAAGTATGGTCTCATATTTCGGTGTTATGATCTCATAAGGCAGCAGTCTGTGCCACTTCCGCTTCCAGAATTTTGAAGTCAGAATGTAGATGTGGTATAATATATATATATATATATCTTTGGTTAAGATAAAACAGTCCAAGTAAAACGTTTGTTGGTGGCAACATTGACATGCATTATATAAGACTTTAAGCGCACCTAAACTACCCATAGTCTATCTAGTTACGGGGTTGCACTTAATAGTCAATCAATTCGCAATCCCAGTTCAGGGGCATAGCCTAGAACACGAGAGGTGTAAACAAAAAATACAAAAGCTTTCTCGTTATATTTATTTATATAGTTATAGAACTATAACTAAGAGAAAGCATCCATTCATGGAGGTTGTTTGTTATAGTTTTCTTTTTTTTTCATCGAGTGGTGTTCAGTCTACCGAATTTATTGGTACAAGATTGAAAGCTTTGCATTCCAAGTGAGATGCCTAAGAGAAAAGGAAGGAAGGGAAGAATCAATGAGGAATCTATAACATAAAATAGTGAATGAAAAAGCGTGATGAGAATTCTCAACTCGAGATGTTAGAACGTGCAAAATCAATGGGTGCCGAAGCTGCTACAATTGCTTCAGTGGGAGCTACTGTCGGTATTGGAAACATCTTTAGTTCCTCGATTCATTCTATGGCTCGAAATCCATCATTGGCTAAACAATCATTTGGTTATGCCATTTTGGGCTTTTCTCTAACCGAAGCTATTGCATCGTTTGCCCTAATGATGGCCTTTTTGATCTCATCCGTATTTCAATCGAAGAAAAAAGATTGAAGTTTCATAAAGCAAGCACCTCTTTTTTTTCAGCCTTACTCAAACTCAAGTAGGGGGTGGGGCACAGTTCTTAAACAGAAGAATGGAGAGAAAGAGGAAGTGATTCAAATTCAAGAAAAAAGAGTAGAATTTGAAGTCAAGCAAGAAGGAAGGAGGCTAGTCCCTGAAAATGCCCTTCTTATATTATAGCATGGATTTCTTTGTCGTTGGGGTTTACAACTTCATTTCTTTTTTCAAGAAGTGTTGATTGGAAGCTTGACTCTCATACCTCGTAAAGCAAGAATAGATAGAGGTAGCAGATATCGCGCATCAGATAACATGCATTTGCCGCAATGATAAAGAACTATATGGAGGGAAGGCCTCCTTTTTTAAAGCAGGTTACTACTAAGAACCTAACAGAATCTACTTGGTGAATGCAGATAGCAAGGATCCGCCAACGAGTGAAACCTAGAGGCGTTGGTGCTATTAGTTCACGCTTCCTTTCTTCAGGCAAGGTTCTCGTTTCCAAGGAGCGATCCACACACTTCAACTACAAACGGGACTCTTCAATAAGAACTAGTTCGATTTCTAACGAGTACCGATACTATACAATACCAAGTTGCTCTTCATCCGCATTCGAGGATGCTTACACACCCTGACTGTTATGGTTCGAAGCAAGAAGAAAAGTAGCTACTAACTATGCAGAGGAGCATTACACTTCAAAGTCAAATCCAGTAAAAGCATGAATTCAAAGCGAGACTTGGGGCAAGCTTATACCTCAGATTGAAAATCGGAGCCCACTCGGGTTTAGATGGGGAGATTTACATATGGAACGAGACCATGCAGCTTATATTTGGCGACTTGACTCTATTGGTAAGTTTATCAGTCTCATTTCAAAAGGATAGCTAAGCAGAGGCTTTACTACGTGGACTGGGTCAGTGGACAGATAGGAAGAAGCTTTTAAAGTCAAGTTGAGACTTGGTGTAAGGAGCAGTCCGCAACAACTCCAACAGGTAATGCTGCCTAATCCACATCTCCCATTTGTACCCTAGGGAACCCATCAAAGAAAGCCCAAAGTTGCTACGTACCAAGCTATCCCGCCGAAACCAACTACAAGCAGGTTGTACTTTGACTCGAAAGGCTGCAACCTCTTAGAAGGCAGATAGCAGGAAAGTAGGCACTCACCCAGCTAACATAGGGTCCTATAATGATAGCTCTTAGAGAGAAAGAAAGGGAAGGTAACCACAGTGACTTGTGATCAAGAAAGTGACACAGTACCCTCGTCTCAGAGGGAAAGAAAGCGATTACACTAATGCTAATTCATAAGGGCAAAGAAGTGAAACGAAGAAAGCTACCCATTCTCAACTGGAGTCCAGACATAAAAACGAGTATGACCGGGCTTTAAGAAAGAGACCCATTCCCACCGGTATTGACTACAAAGATAGAGTAGAGAAGGTGCTTTATGATAGCTAGTTTAGGGATATGTCTTCGGCAACAGGAGAGCATACCATATCTACTACAAGAAGCGAAACTGGCCCAAGTATGCCGGCTTCTTCTGAACCTTCTCATATTACTAGAGCGAGAATGATATTAACATCATATCCCAAAACTAGCTATCTTATAGCAGACAACTAACGCAAGCCTACTCAACTAATCTCATAAGTAAAGGCCTGTTCGCATCGCAACTAATAGAAAAAACAACTACTAGACTTGACTAGTAGTTGAGTGCTCCTTGTTGTTCGGATCTTGACCGGGCCCGAGCTTCCCAAGCTCTATGCTGTTGGGGAACTCTGCAAGGGTCTTACCACCTTCTTGATTTACTATATTTGAGTCTTTGGAGTACTTTGGGATTATATTCCGCGCCGAGGATTTGTGCTTGTGGGCCAGGGTGAATATTGCGCATCCGGATCCGGTGGTTGACAATCGTTAGGACTTGGTAAAGGTTGTCGCGGCACTTGTAGTAGGACGTAAGACTTATCACAATGCTTTCGCGGACCAATTTACGATGTCTCCGTCGATGTTGTCCAAGCAGGCCACGTGGATTGGCAGGTCTTCTTGACTAATGATACCTCGATCCGAAGCCTTGAGTATCTTTTGATAGGCGCCTCTATTTGTATATGGGAATTATTGGCGATAGATCTCTTGATGTCCCTCGCCTTCGGAGTATCTTTTTGATAGGCGCCTCTATCGGTTTACGGCTTTGGTTGAAAGCACAACAACAACGGGAATAGCTCCTACTTTACTTGTACTTAGTGACGAGTTCGAGCCTTTGAAGCATGCGAAGGGATATGTCTGGAATAAGTCTTGTATGAGTCCTTTAATCGAGTCCCTCTTCTGTAATAGGCATTTTCCGATAGTAGGGTTTGATTATCTTTTTACGATTACCATTCAAGTATTAAATATCTTCGCCCCCCCCAAAAAAAAATTCCTCTATCAAAGTCTAGTACTTATGGAGCAAGTCAGTCTCTTCACGTGGAAGCAATTATAGGGGCTTCGGGTCTGAGGTAAGCCTTCATGTATCATTGGTAGGCAAAGGGGTAAGCGAACATGGCTGTGTTTGTTTGTTAATAAGCAAATTGGTAAATAAGCACAAAGAGTACGAATCTCTTTCTGTATTCAAGCCTGTTCCTAGTCGCTCGGACTCTTATTGTAGTGTGAGCCTTGAAAGTACCCGAAGTTAGGCAATCAGCACAAATTCCTTTAAAAGGATCCCTCCCTCTTAATGACTCCTCTTAGGGAGTAGGATTTGTTGCCTAGGAGCTCAAAGAAAGGTAGCGAAGTAATATTTTCTTTTTCAAGCAAAGAGGAGTGGAGTGGCGGTCGTGCAAGCAAGCGAAGTATAATCAGAAAGCCAAAACGATTATACAACTTGGCCCCTTCAACTACTTAGGCGCCGGATAAAAGATGATGGAGCAGTATACCGGAGGAAAACTGAAGTCCTAATTCGAATAAAAAATACAAAAAAAAAAAAAAAAAAGAAATTCTTCGAAGAGGCATCCTTGGAGCTAGGTTATTCTGATATAGACAACGTTTGGAGAACGGATGACTAGAACAGATCGGTAAAGGCCTTACTCTATTCCTTGTCAGGAATAGCGGCCGTAGAGCTTCTACTACTATCGGCTACCTAAATGTCGGGAAATCGGGGGTTTTGTCGGAGAATCGGTGTCGTGGTGGTGCTATGAGATGGCGATTTATCGTATAGAAGAATAGATCCACGGACCTATTGATTGACCATAGATGCGAACCGATCGACCACTATCTAAGAGAAGATAAGTAGTTCTTCTATCGTTCAAGGGCAAAGGGAGAACATGTAGCGACTTGCCTAGATCTCGTATTTCCCACGTAGTCCGTCGGTCAAACCAACAATTCTCTTCTTAAAGAAATAAAGAGTCTTTCCGGTATGTAGCTCCGTGGGCTAGGAGTGCATCATCGGGGCAGGGCGAAAACGAACATAGGATCATGGCCCTTTTCTTCTTTCTTTTGTTTGTGTCCGATCCGTTGTGTGTTTTTTTTTAAGGCTTATCCGGGGACTGCTGCTCTGGGGCATCCAATTCCTCTTCTTTCTTTTGCTGCTAACCTCACATCGAGAGCAGCTCCTTCTTGTTCAAGGTCATCAGATGAGAGATCTTCCTCCGACTCCGAGAAATCAGTCAAGCGGAGGGCTACCCTCGACTCACCTCTCTCTATATAAAAAACCCTCCCAGAGGAGAGCGAAGCTCGGGATGAGTATGTCTGGATTCGGATTCATTCTCGTCTTGATCCACCATGGAATTTTCGAAATCTACAAAAACATTAAAGGAGAGTGCTCGTAATGATCTTCTCAAAGATCACAAGGTCTTTGAAGTGGCGGGATAGGGGTGCAGAGGTTTTTGTGAAAGGGATGCTCTTATCATGTTATTGTTAAAAAGAAAGACAAAATTCCTCTATTTGATGTCGATTCATCCACACTTCCATTCCTTGTAGGGGAAGGCTAACTACTTGCTGGCTGGGAGCTGTATGAGCGGTAACGTCCACGTACAATAACTGTCGACTAGATGCTTCCTATGTTATACTATGAAGCATAGGCGCTTGATCAAATGATTGTTCTGATACTCTTTTGTAATTGCACTAGATTTGATAGTCTTGACATAAATATTAGTTTAAGGAAACTAGAGTTTCACGCACTTTTCTATTGATTCTTGACCAACTGATCATATGCTATATACAAGCTCCATTGTGAACAACACCAATGTAATACATTAATAAATGTACTTCTGAGAGAAATAGCATGTAATAATAAAATATTCACAATGGTGAATATGTTCTGACGAAGCAGGGAAAGTGAAACACTACCTATATTGTTTTCACAAGATGTTTCAAAAACGCCAGTAGGTTTTGAACATATGATACAAATCAGGGAAAAAACACACAATAAGAACAGTATGATAAGATGAGTAAATTATCTTACTGAATATGGTGGTAGCCATGATGGTTTCCTCAAGCATGATAGGTTGGTGAAAACATTTTCACCATCCCTACACCCAAAAATGAACGAACAACAAATGAATAATTGGAAACAAGAAGAAAATTGAGAGCATTTTTCAATATAAAACATTTATAGGGTATTTAATATACTCACAACCAAGGAGGGGGAGGACAATGAACATGTGTCACTTGGAAATTATGGATGTCCAAAATGCCCGACCTAAGTGACAAATCACAAAGCAAGCATATCATGTCAAAATAAATATTCTTTACAGAAAATCATCTCAAAATTAAGACATAAAAAGGCATTGACAAAGGCATAAAAGGTGCACCTTTGCTTCCAAATGAACTGAAGCATATACCTCATAGAAGCACTAAATCAAGGCTCCTCTTTTTACCATTTTAGTGAGTGACAAAGTTGGCTATCAAACTAACTGACAGCGACTGCCTTAAGATACTACTTCAGGTTTCACAGAATAGAAGTTCACTTAGACTAAGAAAGGAGACTTGATGAGAGAGTTGAAGAAAGGATTGACAGACTTAAAAACACTTGTTTCCACCCTCATTTTCCATGAATCAAAGGTTTGGTCTCCAAGCAAGGTTTTAAAAAGCAGCTGCAACTGTTACGTAATAGTTGTGGTGCTTACCACCACCCGTTACGGCCGCTATAGCGGTGTGACAGAAATTCACAACTGTAACAGCCGCAACCCTTACGTAAAGGCCATAACAAGCGTTACATTGCCGTTACAGCACCATTATAGCCATTACAACTGCTATGCTTCTATTTTTCAATTTTTTATTTATTTTTATATAAATTTTGTATATAATATTAATACTATTCTCTTTTTGTTTTCTAGTTGCATAGAACTTAGGTAAAAATCTTATCTATATATGTTTTGAATGTCCAATCTTCTAGTTCTATAAGTTTTCATTACTTTTCACTTAATTATATTTCAATAGAAACTTTCTCTCTTATGTTAAATTTATTGAACAAAATTTAGATTTCATGTTATGTATTTTTATATTATCATGTTTGTATTTTGAACTTATGTTTATGAGATTATTATTTTTAATATTGAACATACTTCATGTCTTTTCTTAATAAACTAGAAGTTATACATAAGTATAATTAATAAAGCAACGAAAGTTAAATAAATCCAACAACAAGAAAATTCTCCATAACGACTTATAACTAATATAAAATTAGTATATATATTGAATCATATTTTAAAACTAAATAAAAATACTAAAAATCATTTTGAACCTCACTAAACGTGATTCTGAAATAAAAACATGTGTATCGGTATGTTTTCTTAAAGTTGTGTAAAGAATTAAAAAATTCACGGTTCCGGTTGCCGCCACCGTTACACTATAGACGTTACACGCAACCGTGTCAATGCTACCGCTACCATTACGGTAACCGCCACCATTATTTAAAACCTTGTCTCCAAGCTTCTAGCAAACAAATTTCTTTGAACGAAGTTATTGTTGTGCTTTCTTTCCCTTTCTTCTTCATTTTTTTTTTTTGTTGGTACTTAATTGATGGACGAAATAGAGCCTTGAGCTTCAGTATTAGAGGCAGCCTTACATGAGAGAGAGAGAGAGAGAGAGCTTTCAACTTCAAACATCATTGGTGATGCAATCTAAACAAGACTAAAGGGAGAGCAAAATTAAAAAGGATATTAACTTTTGAAATTGGCATGATTTTGTTATGCACTACCAAATTTTTAGTCCTGCTGGTAGTCTTATTTGCTAGGTATCTAAGTGAGATTTGAAATTGTCCAGTTCTCTACATGATTTCCTTTGTTTCTAAATGTCAGCCGGGTGGGTTTTTTGTCTGTAGGATTAGCTATTAAGCTTTGTGTTAGAATGTCTGTGTCTTTGTTATTATTTGTGCTGAGTAACGGTATAATGGTCATATGATTATATTGTATTTCATATACATATTTCCTGATGGTTTTAGGTTAATTCAATAAGCCTAAAAACATATGTTCGATAAAATACTTCTCCTTGTTCTTCCCTCTTTCTCTCTAACCCTAATCTAAGTTTTCTATATCTTTGCACTACTTGGTATCAGAGTATCGATTCGACCTTGCCAAACTGATAATCAAACTCTTAAGATTTTTCTAAGGTGACAACGACATGCTGACATCATCTTCCGTGCGATGACGTCGACATGACGTTAGAGCTTGTACGGACGAAGTTGACCCTTCCAGGTCGTCCCTCCCTCCTAATGTCCATGGTGATTTTTTGAAACTTATTGGGACCATTTGATGTGATTTTTCTATTTTTGAATGTTTTTTGTGTTCTTGGTGGTCATTTTTTCATCTGTGCTAAACTACTGACCCAGCAGTGTTTGGGTGTTGGAATCACCTTCCAGGGGGCCAAAATTACCCTACGAGTGCTTACTTGAGTGTGTTTTGCATCTGGGGTGCTGGTTAGTTGGATTTTTGGCTGCTCTTGGTTCGGCACTTCCCATAGGCCTACTATTACATCTTTTTTTTTTTTTTTTTTTTTTTTGCATTGAAACCAAAACCCTGGGTGCCGAAACTGATATTAGCATCCTTATTTCAATTGTTTTGCCTTTGTGTTGCTGGTTGTTGGTGTTTTTATGCTGCTCTAGTCTTAGTTTTGTTGGTTTCCTTGGTGATTTTGGGTATTTTTGCCATATCTGTGCTCCCTAGTTGATTCCTATTTCTATTTTTGGTGTTATGGTTGAGGCAAAACCTGCTACCAAATCCTCTATGATTAAGGATGATGAGTTACCCAAGTCCATTACCATGAAAAATTGAATGGTTTGAATTATCTCACTTGGGACCATGCCATTAAGATTTTCTTGCATGGCAAGAAGAAATCACAGCATCTTACTAAACTTCCGCCGGCTGAAGATGATAAAGCCTATGATGATTGGTTGTGAGGATTCCTATGTTATGGGTTGGTTGTGGCACAACTTGGGAACTCATGTTGCCACTATAGTAGAATTTTGTGACACCTCTAAGGACATTTGGGACTCCCTTGCTGATTTGTTTTCCAATCAAAGTAATGTTTCTCGTGTTTATGAGTTGTATGAGCAGATTTTTGCTATTTGATAGACTGGCCGCCCTCTTCCTGAATATTACAGTGGCCTTAAGACCTTGTGGGATCAATTAATGCAACACTGACCTTTTACTACTGATTTGGCTCAACAGAAGAAATATTAAGAGGAGTTTATGATGGTATCCTTGCTTTTGGGCTTAGATTCTGATCTACAAGGTTTTAAAGATCAGATTCTTGCCAGTGAGATTCTACCTTCTGCCGCTAATGCCTATTCTCAATTGTTGCGTTCTTCTCTCGGACATGGTTCTTCCACATCTGGTTTCTCTCCACCCTTGTCCACTTCGGCTTTGATCGCTAGCAGTGGTGACCATGGGCCTATTGAAGGTAGTTTTCATGGAGCTTGAGTCACCGTCAATCTCATACTAGTTCACGTGGTTCTCGTGGTGGTGGTTGTGGCACTGGTTCTATGTCCCATGGTGATCGGAACTGTACTCATTATGGTTCTGTGGGTCACTCTGAACCCTGGTGTTGACAAAAAGTATGGTAAACCTGATCATGTGAATCAGGTTATGGATGCTCCCTCCTCTTAAATCATCTTCATTTCCCTCTGGTCCAAGTGGTTCCCTAGCTGAATCTCATGATACACTCACCACTCAGAATAGCGAGCTTACTAAGATAGTCAATTCTCTTCGTACTGCACTTCCTTCATCCTCTAATGCTACATTGGCTATCTCAGTTAATATTACATGTATGGCTCAATCCTCCCAACCTTGGCGTCTAGAGTCTAGTGCTAGTTTTCATATCTTTAGTAATTCCTTTATTTTTCATTCTCTTCTTCCTGTTGCTGTTACCCATAACATTATACTTTTTGATGGCTCCTCTCAACCTAAAGTGGCCAAGGCACTCTTCAACCCACTTTATCTCTCCTTACCCACTAGTCTCTATGTTCACTCTTTCCCTTTTAATTTGCTTTCTGTTAGTCAATTAACTCACGCTCAAAACTGCTCTATAACCTTTTCTCCCTCTTCATGTGTTTTACAAGACCTCCAAACCAAGAAGATGATTGGTTCAGGGCATGAGAATGATGACTTATATTTCTTGGATACTACAAGCTCTCCTACTCCTAGTTCTGCTATTTTGAGTGCTACCTTGTCTCCCTTACAATGGCATTTCCATTTGGGTCATCTATCCTTGGCCAAGTTTAAGTTAGCTATTCCTAGTTTAAGTCTTGTGTCTCAGCCTGAATATGAAGCGTGTTAGCTTGGCAAGCATCATCGTAATTCTTTTTCTAGTTATAATATTAGTTGTGTGTCCGTGTCTTTTGATGTAGTCTATATAGACATATGGGGTCCTTCACGCACTCCCACTATTAATGGGTTTTTTTTTTTTTATTTTGTTATTTTTGTGGATGATTATTCTCAGATGACTTGGTTGTTTTACTGCAGTAGCAGTCTGGCTTGCCCCAAATACTTTCTAAGTTTTATAATGAAATTGTTACTCAACTTGAGAAATGTATTAAGATATTTCGGCCTGGTAATGCCTTAGAATATGTGTAATCTATTGTGAATACTTTTTGTGATGATCACGCTATTATACATCAAACTAGTTGTGCTCTACTTCCCAACAAAAAGGTGTTGCCGAGCAAAAATACCGCCATTTGTTGGATGTTGCTCGAACATTGATGTTTAATATGCATGTTCCCAAACAATTTAGGGATGACACAGTGCTTACTGCCTGTTCTCTTATTAACCGAATGCCCTCCGCTATTTTACAGAACTAGTCTCCTTTCTGTCAGTTATACCCCTCTTGTTCCCCGTTTCCTTTTCCGCTTCCTCATGTTTTTGGTTACGTGGTCTTTGTCTATGTCCTTGATTTGAGGCTGGATAAGTTATTTCCCCGTGCTCATAAATGTGTTTTTTTAGGTTATTTCTATACATAGAAAGGTTATCGATGTTATCATCTTGAGTCTCATCAGTTCTTTATTAGTGCCGATGTTACTTTTTCTGAGTCCACCTCTTCTTTTTCCCCGTCTAGTCAACAGTGGTCGGATGATCTTATCTCTTGTCGTAAGGGGGAGTCATCCATTCCCACTCCTACTCTTCCAGTGCCATTTTTTTCCCTCATCCTCTTCCATCAATTTAGATTCTTCTTCGGCATCTCCTCTAAACGGTCCTAAGCTCATTGCGTGGTTTCATATGGCTTGGCTACTTCATCTTCTTTGCCAAAGGTTCTTGCCCCTCCTCCATCTGTGCCATCTACTAATAATTTACCTATTGTATTGTCCCAAGGTAAACGTACTTATACTCAACATCTTATTTCTAATTTTGTTTCTTATGCTCGTCTTTATCCTAGCTTTCACTCCTTTGCATGTAGCTTGTCTTGTCTTTCTATTCCCTCTTCTTATCAACATACTATGTCCATGTCGGGTTGGAAACATGCTGTGGATGAGGAGATGAGTGCTCTTCATCAAAATCAGACTTGGGAACTTATAACTCTACCTTCTAGGAAACCTACAATTGGCTATCATTGGATTTATATTGTCAAGTACCTTCCTGATGGTACTGTTGAGCGGCTTAAAGGCCCGTCTAGTGGCCAAAGGTTATACTCAAGCCTATGGCGTTGATTATCTGGAGACCTTCTCCCCTGTGGCTTGTCTTAATTATGTTCGGACTCTACTCTCTGTTGCCGTCAGTCAGTCTTGGCCTTTATATCAGCTTGATATAAAAAATGCCTTCTTCATAGTGATCTCACCGAGGATGTCTATATGGATCAACCCCCTAGCTATATTGTTCCTAGTAGTGAGCATCTAGTTTGTCGGCTACGAAAGGCTTTATATGGTCTCAAGCAATCACCTTGTGCTTGGTTCGATTACTTTAGTACCATTGTGCTTGCCTATGAGTTCCACCGTTCCACTTCTAATCACTCTGTTTTTGTTCGCAAATAATCTACCGGGGTTATTGTTCTCATTGTCTATGTGGACGACATCATCATCTCTAGCGGTGACTCCATCAGTATTGTTGATATGAAGCTTTCTTTGGGTAAGCACTTTCACACTAAGGACTCGGGTAATCTGCGGTATTTTCTTGGAATTGAGATTGCTCGCTCCTCTTGGGATTTAGTTCTTTCTCAACGCAAGTATGTTCTTGATCTTCTTGGCACTCATCCTAGTAATACTCCTATGGACTCCTCAATTAAACCTGATGGTGAGACTGGAGAGTTGTTTCCTTATATTGGCTGGTATCGTCGTTTAGTTGGGAAGTTGATTTATCTTATTGTCATTAAATGCGAATATTACTTATGTTGTGAGTGTTGTTACCTAGGTTATGCATGCTCCTCGTCAACACCATTTTGATGCTGTGTGCCGGATCTTACGTTATTTCAAATGTGCTCCTAGTTGAGGTTTACTTTATCGTCCTTCTTCCCTATGTGTCACTAGCTGTAGTGATGTTGATTGTGTAGGTAGTCGAAATGATGGTCGTCTTACATCCGGATATTGCACCTTTGTTGGAGATAATCTTGTTACTTGGCGTAGCAAGAAACATCCAAATTGCTTTCGTTTGAGTGCTAAGGTAGAGTATCGTGCCATGGCTCATACTACTTCTGAGATGTTATGGGTTTGTTCATTTCTACAAGATTTTGGTATTCATGTTGCTACTCCTATGAGCATGTACTGTGATAACCAAGCTGCTATTTTCATTGCCAATAACCTTGTGTTTCATGAGCATACGAAGCATATTGAAGTTGATTGTCATTTTATTCAGGATTTGATATTGTGTAAACAACTTGTGACACCATATGTTCGCTCTGATGATCAATTGGGTGATATACTCCCAAGCCCCTTGCTCTTTCTTCGTTTTAGCCCCTTTCTGCTAAGCTGGGCATGTTTGATCTCTATGCTCCAGCTTGCGGGGGAGTCTTAGAATGTCTATTTGCCTTTGTTATTATTTATGTGGAGTAAGGGTATTATTGTATTTCACATACATATTCAATAAGCCTAAAAACATACGTTCAATAAAATACTTCTCCTTGTTCTTCCCTCTTTCTCTCTAACCCTAATCTAAGTTGTCTATACTTCTGCACTTCAACTCTTTAAATAATCTTTGGTGAGTCAATTAAGTCCAAAGAAATGCCCACTTAATAGTCAAATACTTGGTGATAGCAAGCATGGAAAGAAGAAAAATGGAAAATCTATAATTTCACATGAAGCACATTTCAAAACTTTCATGTTTAAAGTTAATTTGAGTCTTAAAATTTTATGTATTTTGTAGGATAGAATGGCTTTGAACAAATTTTATAGCTTTTTATTAGGTATTAGGTGTTAAACTGTGCGAATTGCTAGCCGTGGGCTGTAGAAGTTGTTTCCTAAATTTGGAATTAGGAGAGCCAACATCTTCTAAATAGATATTTTTAGAATTTTTTGTGACCGTTCGAAACCTTGTGCAATGCTTTATGCTACCTTATAGGGTAATCCCCAAGAAAATCTAGGCACGATCCCTACAGTCTTCTCTTTTCTTCTACTTCTTTTCCCCAACCACTATTCTCTGCTTATAAATTACCACTTCGAAATGTCCCTTTTCAGCCTCCAAACCCTAACCTATTGATTGCCAATCAACCTTAACCCTTTGTGCGTTTAAATTAATTCTCAAAGCCCCAAGTCAGTGGCTGTGCAGGGAATTCCTACAACTAATTCCAAAAGTCATGAAAATCAAGACAAAGGTTATCTTTTCCATATGTAAAACCTAAAAACTTTGATTTAAAATCTTAACCCTAAAATCCATTACAAATCCACTTGCGGGCTCCCATAGGCTAAGTTTTCTAAAGCTTACATCACTTGGCCGCCAAGAATTATTTGGTCACCCAAGTTTCCTTGATCACCAAATTTGACTTTTCTATAAATATGCAACTCTGTGGCTTGTTTTGGAAATGGAATGAAGATATCTTTTCCAACCTAATGCTTTCATCTCTTCTTCATTTCTAATTTCCCTAAGAGTTTTTCTCCAGTGATGGTGTCGCTGATTTGAGTCCCAAGTAAAGATACTTCTAAAAGGATTTATATGTGTATAAAATATTCTCTTTTGACAGTCAAGGGTTCCTATCCAACTGTTCCCAATTATCCTTAATATTGAAATAACTCTCATTAATTTTGAAAAGGTATTGAATAATTCTTAAGTCCTGTAGGTCACAGATGTGGCATTTCTGTGCAGCATTGGAGTATAATTAATAGGAATAATACAACACTAGTGTCCAATACTTTTGCATACTGATTAGAGAAGAAGAATCGAGAAAACCGAGATCAAAGTGTGTAAAATTTGGTTCAAGTTTGTATGCACAAAATATAACCTAATTTTTTCATGAATATTTGGTAGATACATAATGACATGTTTTCACATATATAAAAAAATTACATTTTAATTTATACATAGATATACATGTACATAAATAAATACATACATGGATATCTCTATTTGCATATCCTTAACATATCCAGGTCCTACTCTTTAAAAATTTATTTTATTAGAGTGTTCATATCATGTCATATATGTATCCCGTGTCAGTATCAGTTCTTCATAATTGAGGATTCGTTTTAGAACTTCAAAGTTTCCATCCAGTAGTGTCCTGTGAATTCAATTTAGAAACATGATTAGCAGTTAGTAAAAGTTTCATTTCGAATAAGTTGAAAAATCATCCTAGTAAACTATAACAAATGATGTATCAAGTCAACTTTTGTAGACTGTTAAATAGATTATTTATAATCTAGACGACCAATAAAAGAATTGCAGGTGACTTGAACATGCTAGTTAATAGTGTTAAGGTATTAAATGATAGATAACAAGTAAATATGTTACTCCCAACTTACCAACCATCATCAAGATGGAATGCCAACTGATATGGGCAAGATGGATCAATATCAATTGAGTGTATTTCCTTTGACACAATATTTGATTGTGCCTGCACAATGAGAACTTATGGTCAAGTTTCAACCACTAATATGCAGTATGGTGATCTTTAAGCTGAATGAGTTTGCTAGGTAAAGACTTAGCATCCCCTGAAAGTGATAAAGTTAAATCAATGTCAAAGCACATGGGATTTCTTCCACTCCAGTGAATGTGATACTCATTTGAAAAGCTGAAACATCTTTAAACCAGAACAAAAGTAGAAATATACCCCTTTGCGGACCAACAATTAATGCTGCATATGAGTTCCATTGCGGAATAATATACATGCAGCAAGGATTTCTTTTAAGTTAATGATGCAAGTTGCTAACAAAATGATGTATCATAATCCAAAACACTTATCCGGTAATGCCAGATAACATTGCCAAGTCGATATATTATTTATCAAAGTATGATGAAGCAACAGCAGCATCATTCCATCTTTACAGTTTCTTCACTTGAATCATTTGCCAAGTGACACTATGCTCATGTATGTATCGCTGGTTAGGTAGAAAGCAAATGCAAAACCTTTCCACAAACTTTATTATTGGATAGCTTGATATACATTGTTGGGCCCATTTCCTAACAACTTTAGTTTTTGGGAAAGTTGGTGTGATGCAGCACACACAGGTTTGAAGCAAGTTTTAAGCTAACTTAGGGTTAGGTTTAGTGAAATAAAGCTAGGGGTGATTAGGGTTTGGTTAGGAATGGTTTGGGCGAAAGGAAACAAGAATTTGTGACAGAAAAAAGACTGTTTATGGGCTGGAAATAGTAATCTGTGAACAGAAGCAATAGGAAAAGAGAAAAAGATGAAGAAAACTAGGAATCACTCTTAGAATGCCTTAGGCATCACATTCGGGTTTGATTGCATCTCACAACCCATAAAGAAGCTTCAAAGCTCTCAACTTTTTATAAAATATCAACTCCATTAAATCAGAGGCATTACATGGCTTTATATTTATTTTGAAATTTATTTATGTTTCTTATTTAGTCTTAAATTAATTTTGGAAGTCTAAGATATTATAGTAGTTTCCTTTTTTTATTTTAGTTGGTTAGGAAGTCTCTAAAGTCTATATAAAGCCAAAATAAATATAAAATCCTAGAAAACATAAAAATAATAATAAAATCACCAAAATAACCCCCTAACCTTAAAGCCATGTCAATAAATATAAAATTACCAAAATAACCCCCTAACCTTAAAAATCCTAGAAAACATAAAAATAATAATAAAATCAGACTCTAACAATACTAGAAACATAATTATAGAAGATTTCTATCAGTTTCTCTATGAAATCATGCCAATGTCCAAGTATCATCACTTCTCTAAATTTAACCTTCTTTGAGCTTCTTATACTCTGCATCATGGTGACTTAACATGGTATCAAAGCTCAAGTTATGAGAGGTATCGGATTCAAGTCCCTCAGTTGGCATTTTGTATCTAGTCCCCATTTAATTTCTTCTTCTGTGTTTGATTGTCTTCTTCTCTTTCTATTTGTTTCTCCACGTGCAAGACGGAGTTGCATGCAATAGAGGGTATTGGATAGCTTGAGATACATTGTTGGGGCCCATTTTCTAACAGCTTAAGCCTTTGGAAAAGTTGGCGAGTTAACATTTATCAACATCCATGACAGCCAAGTTTTCAAGAATTTCACAAAGGAAGATGTAAGTTCCACTCTCTTCATACTCAAGCCATTTATAAAATATTTGTCAAATTTTCAGAGAAAAGATGAACTTCCTTATTGGACATGAAACATTAGATTACTTTTAAAGGCCATAATTTGCAAGAATACGGATTAAGATTTCATACTTCAGAACACCTGATTATATCTCAAAGCCCCTTCTGAAGATGAAAAAGGGTGAAAGCTACACCATGTGCATTGAAAAGTACAGCAACTTGTGGGTAGTGTGGGCAGTTGACTTTGTTAAACATAAAGCAAAAGCAACTAGAAGATAGTGAACCTTACAGTAAATGAAATAAAATGACATCATAAAAAACTTACCTTCAAAGACTCAACTTTCTGCAGCACTGATGCTAACTTCACAGATGCCAGAGGAGAATAATGTGGCTGAATAAGATACAGAAAGAAAAAAATTAAAGAAAAATAAATTTAAAAAAATGCAATGCACACACATATTTCAGAGGTTGGTTTTTATCTTCTCACTACTCACTAATCACTAGCAAAATTAATTTATTTTTACATTGTCTATAACTATTAAATTTATTTGTTAATTGTGATTTATATTTAATGCACATGATTTCACTAAGTGACCAAGGTAAAATAATTTGATAACATATGACGTAAAATAATTTGATACCATATGACGTAATAAATACTTCAAAATGAGTGGATTAATAAAACAAAGTTTATTACCTAAGTGACATGGACAATAACATAGTTTCATTGTCTACCCAAGTATTGGCACCAAAATGGTGTTAGAGCCACATCAATTCCTTGTAGTCAATACTGGTAAAGATGCTAATTTAAAGGAAATGGATACACGAACAATCAAATAAATATTGATGATGTAGAACCGAGAGTGAGAAAGGCAAGAGAGAAAGCACACAAGGGAAACAGCCCTAATCACACAAGGGCCACAGCCTTCTCAGCTAAAAATGCAAAAACTTTTTATTTATATACCCACCAACTCTAATTAAAATAGGAAACTATTCCCTAATAAAATAGAAAAACAAATATTAATAAAACTCCTAACTAAAATAAGATTCCAAATTAAATTTTAATTATAAATAAATAAATATAAATTTTAAAGACATAAATTTATAAATATAATCTCCATGCCAAATTGGTTCCAAAATAATTTCTCTTTCATATTTTGGAACTACTTGATCAACTATTTTTACTTGATCGTCGCAATCCCTTTGAGGAATTTCTGAAGTACAAGAGCCAACAATTTGTTCAAAGTTGCTTGGATCCAATGCATCTGCTCTATCATTTGCTCCTGATGTCTCTATATTTCTTGCTAGTGTTGAGAAAAGATTTCAAACTCTAAAATCAACTCAAAATTGGTCATCATAATGATAAGAAGGACAAACAAAAGAAATAAATAGGAACGAGGAATTTGTTTTTTTAATGGGTCAAACCTCACTGAGATTAATTAGGTGCTGCTAGATTGGCTTGGAATGAAAGTTGGGTCTCAGTTTCTAGATAGGCTTATGGAATGGCTTGGGTTAGGATTAAAGTTGGGTTTTAGTTTCTAGATTGGATTATGGAGTGGCTTGGGTTAGGATGAAAGTTGGGTCTTAGTTTCTGGATAGGCTTATGGAATGTGATGGCTTATTTTATTTGGCGGACTGAAGTGACTCTACTGGGTTTGGCCTGATGTCATGTTGACTAGTGAGCCATGCTGGACTGGGCTTAAGTGAGGTGGATTGTACCTAAAATGGTTGGGTTGAGAATACTGGATCTGGGTTTGGATTAAAAAGCCTGGATCTGGTCCAGGCTTATATAACCGTTTCTTTGCATATATGCTGTATGCAACGTCTTCCTTATGCAAATGAGGGTGACCTGCAACTCCACATCGGCTCGACCTACGGAATTTGGTACCAACGTTCCTAGAAAACAAAAAGGTGATGCTGAGCAATAATAGCAATCTGTGATTTCTGTTTGCGAATTTGGGAATTGAATCTGGCAATGGCTGAGATGGTGGGATGTGATGCAATCTGCAATCTGCGAGTTATGGTTGTGGCAAGGTCACTTGTGCCGTGTGTAAGGCTTTACAAAGATGACATAGCAAAACTTTGGTGCCAAATTTGATGTAGAATGGAGAGGAAGAACGCGAAGGTCACAACCTTATCAACTTAAATCTATTAATCAACTCCGGATAACAGAATGCAAAAACTTGATATTTATAAACCACCAACTCTAATTAAAATAGGAAACTAAACCCTAATAAAATAGGAATCAAACATTAATAAAACTCCTTCCAAAATTGGTGTGCACGTTCTACATCAGTTGACTGTTAATCACGTGCTAATTCAACTTTCCTCATTCGAAGAACAACTCAGCTGAGTCACTGGATATGGAAAGAAATATGTGGGTCCATGTATATCACCTCTTTATGGCTTTGAAAACCAGTAGATGATCTTCCTCCACGAAGATCCCACATATATATAATCCCATTCTTGCAAGCCCCAAAAATAATCTGAAAAATAAGTAAACAAATATAAACATGAAGTCAAGCACATAAGAGGAAAATATGGTTGAACAAATTACAATGAACAGCATATGAATTCTGCTAATCATATAAAAAAAATAAAAATAATGAGAAAATTACTGCAGGATATGCATATAAATAAACTTGTACATTGCAATGACAGAAGGTTCATGTCAACTAGTAACCTGACTCTCTTCAATTAATCGGATACTATTGAGGGTGCTGTTTGAATTAGTTGTGAGCTCAATACATGGGAGATCACTCATTCTTCTATCCCATACATTTATTACGCCATACGTATCCGAAGCAAGTACCCTATCGAAGCACATGACAAAATAAAAGTTGTTAACAAATTAGCAGAAACCAACTAATTCACAGAAGTTTCCATGAAAGAAGAAACCAACAAGTCCTTAACATTGACATAAGAATAATTTACAATCAGAAAGAAGAAAATGAAATAAAAGGTCCAATACCCCCAATGAAATCTGCCATGGGAACCCCACATTCATTGACAGCTGAAGTCCAAGATACTACACTAGAGAAATGAATTTTATGCTTGTGAATGTCCACGACAACTTCATTTGGATGAAATTTCTAACATTTCACTTGTACACAAGATTGGTATGGAGGGAGAAGAGCACGGAAAGTCTTCAAGAATACGAAAGTCTTCCTAGGTAATATCTTTAAAGAAAAGGTAACTGATAACATTTTTAGGCACCGTTTTCAAGTGCACCAAGAGTTTAAATACCAAACCAAACTAAGCCTTGTCTCCCATTCAAGTGGGATTGGCTACATATATCTTTTTTTTCATCATTTTGTCATGTCAAGGGCTATATGCTCGATTTAATTAAATAATCTTTTTACTACCATATCCTATGTTAGTTTAAGTGTTCCCCTCGCCCTAGCATTTTCATTTATGGCGATCATATCACTCTTCTTTATTGTTGCATTCATAGTTCTAAGTTTTTTGAACACATAGAAAAACATCATTAATATAAGTCAAAAATACTATCTTGAGGTGACTAGAGTTAGATTGCATTGAATAAGCAAAAGATAGGTGTATTACAAAAAATTCACCAAATAGTAAATACAGACGGATTAATTACAAAATTTATCTTGAATATGTCACAAGATAGATATCTAAGAAATTTGTATCAAATAGTGATAAACCATTCACTTCCAAAAAAAAAAAATGCTTACTCAACCTTACTTAGCAAGGCATTACCCCCAACTATCTGGGTCAGATATATTTGATCCTTGTTTCACCATTCCACTCTACCAACCTCTATAACTTCAAACCAGTTAAACCATTTGCTGCCATCTCTATGACCTTACCTCATGTTGATCTTACACTTTCTTCTCCCCTTAGCACTAACCTCATTAAAGATACAAACCACATATTCAAATATTGCCCTTTGGTGTATATCCCTCTTTTAACATCATCTATTGCTCAGCAGTTTTAGGTATATTTTTAATCATTATATTTAGATATCAAAAACTAGTTCTTGCATTCATATAGAATTTACCGTTCCAGGTTACTGGTACCCAAAATCACATCTCACATATTACCGTATTGAGATGGGGTTATTATGCACCTTTTCCTATGTAGTTTTCTGGAGTTCTCTATAGTTGTCCCAAGAATCATAATGAATTAATCAAATTTGGCCTCAAATGCCAGCCTTGTTAGTCTAACTTTTTAGGGTTTTCATTAGGATTCCTCCATATGTAGGACAAAATGTCACAACAACTAAAGTAGCATTAAACTTGACAAACATCAATAGAAGTAAAGCATATAATTATTAGGACTCTAACAAAAGAAACTGGAATCTGAACATGTATTTCTACTTTTTCTATGAATTTGAACATGTATTGAGATGGGGTTATTGAGGATAGCCACTTGGAATATAGGAACCTTAACTAGTAAGACGATGGAGTTGGTAGATGTTATGATTAGGAGGAAAGTAAGTACGGCTTGCGTACAAGAAACTAAGTGGACAGGTGAGAAAGTTAAGGAAAGTGAGGATACTGGTTTTAAAATGTATTATAGTGGTAAGGATAGACGCATGAATGGGTTAGGAATCTTAATTGCCAAGGATCTTGTGGAGAATGTAGTGGCGGTCATTAGGAAAGGGGATAGGATTATGTTAGTTAAACTAGTTATTGGAAGGAATATAGTGAACGTTATTAATGCACATGCCCCTCAAGTAGGATTAAATGATCAGACTAAGAGGGATTTTTTGGAACAAATGGATAAGATCTTACAGGAGATACCCGTAGGAGAGAATTTGGTTATAGGTGGAGATTTTAATGCCCATGTAGGCATAGATAAACTAGGCTATGAAAGGGTACATGGTGGATACGGTTTTGGTGACAGAAATGCGGCCGGAGAGTGTATCTTAGATTTTGCGTTGGCTTCTGACCTGGTGGTGACCAACACTATGTATAAGAAGAGGGAGGAGCATTTGATTACCTTTAATAGTGGGTCAGTTAAGAGCCAAATAGATTACTTCTTAGTGAGAAAAGTGGACTGCCTGGAGAGAGCCTAACCTCTCAACATAGGATTTTGGTACTAGATTTATGTTTTAGAGGCCAAAACCAAGCTACGAAGGATGGTAGGCCTTGTAGGACAAGGTGGTGGGACCTAAAAGGGGATAAATTAAAAATATTTAAGAATAGAATGGATAAGAAAGGTGCTTGGGACTTGGAAGATGATACTAACACTATGTGGAATTCGATGGCCAATTGTATAAGAAGAATCTCAAGGGAAGTGCTTAGAGAGTCGAAAGGAACGGGACCCAACTCTAGGAAAACTTGGTGGTTGAGAGAAGAGGTTCAAGCGGTAGTTAAGGCAAAAAAGAGTGCTTTAAAAAGTGGCAAAATGAAAGAACTGAAGAAAACCTTAAGAGCTATAAATTGACTAATAAGGAGGTCAAGGAAGTAGTGAGAGAGGCTAAGTTGAAAGCTTATGATGACCTATACTCTAAACTAGATAGTAAGGAGGGAGAGAAGAGGATATACAAACTTACTAAGATATAGGAGAGGAAAACAAGAGATTTTAATCAAGTTAAGTGCATCAAGAGTGAGGATTCTAAGGTATTGATGAGGGATGAAGAGATTAAGGAAAGATGGAAGAACTATTTTGATAAATTATTAAATGAGGAACATGGAGGTACGGCAATGGGGGAAGAAATAACCAGTGATACAATAAATTACGACTATAGGTTCTATCGCAGAATTAGGAACTTTGAAGTGGAGATTGCACTTAAGAAGATGAAATCAAATAAGGCTTTAGGACCAGATGATATCTCTATTGAAGCTTGAAAGTGTTTGGGTAAAAAGGGGGTTGTTTGGTTGACTAGGTTGTTTAGCAAAATTTTGTTGACTAGGAACATGCCAGATGAGTGGAAAAAGAGTATTTTAGTATCAATCTATAAGAATAAAGGAGATGTGCAGAATTGTAAAAACTATAGAGGAATCAAGCTAATGTGTCATATAATGAAAGTGTGGGAGAGGGTGATAGAATGCCGATTGAGAGATATAACAGAGGTGTCAGAGAATCAATTTGGGTTTATGCCTGGCAGGTCAACAATGGAAGCAATCTATCTTTTGAGGAGAGTAATAAAAAAGTATAGAGAAAAGAAAAGAGACATTCATATAGTGTTTATCGACCTTGAGAAAGTATATGATAGAGTGCCCCAGGATATAATATGGTGGGTGTTAGCGAAGAAAGGGGTGACAAGAGATTACATTGATGTGATTAGGGGCATGTATGAAGGGGTGGCGATCACTATTAGATCGTCTGCTGGAGAGACAAATGAATTTCCTATCACTGTGGGATTACACCAAAGGTCTACCTTAAGTTCTTATCTTTTTGCTTTAGTTGTGGATGAGTTGACAAGAAATATCCAAGATGACGTGCCATGGTGTATGCTTTTTGCAGACGATATAGTGCTAGTGGATGAGACTAGAGAAGGAGTTAATACAAAGTTGGAGATTTGGAGAAAAGCTCTTGAATCTAAAGGATTCCGGATAAGCAGTTTTAAGACAGAGTACATGGAGTGTAAATTTAGTAACAGTAAGAATGAAAGCAGAGGAGAAGTGAAGATTGAGAACCAAAAACTGCCTAAGAGTGAATATTTTCGTTATTTAGAGTCGATTATCACAACAGCCGGGGAGATTAATATAGATGTGGCCCATAGGATTAAGGCGGAATGGTGTAAATAGAGAAGTGCGTCTGCGGTACTGTGCGATAAACGAATATCCACTAGACTTAAAGGTAAGTTCTATAGAACGGCTATTAGACCAACGATGTTGTATAAGACGGAGTGTTGGGCAACCAAGAAACAACATATAGATAAGGTGAGTATGACTGAGATGAGAATGCTAAGGTTGATGCGTGGCAAGACTAGACAAGACAGAATTAGGAGTGAGTGTATTCGGGAATGGATAGGAGTAGCACCGATAAAAGATAAGTTGAGAGAGAATTGATTCAAATAGTTTAGTCATATTCAACAGAGACCAACAAAGGCAGTAGTGAAGAGATGCAACACTGTAACAGTAGATGGAAGTATTCGGGGGCGGGATAGGCCTAGATTAATGTTGATTAGCGTTGTAAACAGAGATATGAATCTACTTAATTTGACTAACGAAATGCCTTTGATAGGGCCTCGTGGAAAAGAAAGATTCATGTAGCCGACCCTATTTGATGGGACTTAAGGCTTGGTTTGGTTTATTGAGACGGGGTTATTATGCACCTTTTTCTATGTATCTTGCTGGAGTTCTCTATAGTTGTCCCAAGAATCATAATGAATTAATCAAATCTGGATGCAAATGCCGGCCTTGTTTGTCTAACTTTTTAGGGGTTTCATTAGGATTCCACTATATGTAGGACAAAATGTCCCACTAACTAGGAGATATACGCATAATATATAGTTATATGTTTATTAGGGTTAATTACATTTTACCCCTTTGTGTTTTAACCGAAAAACATATAACCCCCTTCAAGTCTAAAAATCTACACATAAGTTCCTTGTGGTTTGGGCTAATATGTAAATTTCAACTCTGTTAACAGTTTTTGCAAAAAGTCAATATTGCCTTTATTTTTTTCTGCAATTTTCATCTATAAGCCACCACCATTACAGCCTTTAGTTTTTTGACTCTCCATTTTTTTATTTGCCTTTTCTTTTCCCTTGTTTTCTTTTGGGTTAATTACATTTTTGGTCACCAAAGTATGAGATTTGTGTCATTTTGGTCCCTATATTTAAATTGTTAAATTTGGTCCCCAATGTAAAAGAAGTGTTTTAATTAGGTCCCCCAACCAAATTTCATCAATAGACGCCATTAAAGTCAAGAGTAAATATGTAATTTGGAAGATCAAAATGACACAGATCACATGTTTTGGAGACTAAAAGTGTAACTTTTTAAGTGAGTTTCCACATTAATGACACATTACATATTTTTGGGACTAAAAGTGTCATTTTGTAAGTGAGTTTCCATATTTATCCTTGACTTTAACAGCATCTATTGATGGAATTTGGTTGGGGGACCAAATTAAAATACTTTTATACATGAGGGACTAAATTGACACAATTTAAACATTGGGGACGAAAATGACACAAACCTCATATTTTGGAGACCAAAAATGTAATTAACCCTTTCTTTTTTCTTCTCCTCCCCTCCTGTTCTTCTTCTTCCCCTGTCTCCTGCACACTCACGCTGCAACAGCAGCTACTCTCTCTCTCTCTCTCTCTTCCTTTTTCTTCTTTCTCTTTTTTCTTTCTCCTCTTCTTCCTCTTAAAAACAGAATATCCCTTTGCCTCCTCTCATCCAACACATGCACAAACAAACAACACATCCAAGCCAGAACAACCCCCATGTCAGACCCAGCCTCCACCGCCGCTGAGATATCCTCCTCCACACAACAGCCACCAACACCACATCACATTAGCCACGCCACCTTCACCTTCCTCCACCCTCAGCTCCTCTCTCACAACCAAACACACCCAACCCCTCTCTCGCAACACCCATTGAAGAACACACATTGCTGACTACTAGTTATCTTATAGTTGTCAAATCGTTAATTGAATCATGAATCGAAATGGCCTTGTACCGAATCGTGAATCGTAAAGACTCAGTCACTTTCTCTAAATTATTTAGAAAAATATATTTATACACTTTAATGTTAAATATATTTTATAAGTACAAAATATTTAGATTTAAATCAATAAAACTGTTGTTTTGAATGATGATCACGTGTCTAATAGGTAAGAAGTTAACACAGGTTCCCATGTAAATCTTACCTTTTCCCTTTTTTAAAATATTTCTAATCAACCATTCTTAATAAAGAAAGTAATCAAAGAAAAACTCACAATTTCTAAATAACAATAACTTAACGATGATATTGATATTTCATAAGCATACATACCTTAACAAGTAACAATGACCCAATAATAAGAAACATTCGATTGGAATCTTTTATTTTAAAACCTAAAGCATTTTAAAAGGAATATATGCTTATTGTTCAATTTTTTTTATTTTTTTTATTTTTTATGAAAAGAACTTGCACAACCATATGGTTTAATTGACTTCATCTATGTAATATTGAAGTATATTTATTTCAATAAAATAGTAATAGATAATTATATTGCAAGTTACTTTAATCTTAAACATTTTTAGAAGATACATTATGATTTTTTTTTTCATAAAAAAAAGAAAAAAAAAAACAAGAAGAAAAGATTAAAAACATGTTAGGTTTGACTAAATCTAATTGAATCTTATTAAAAACTATCTGATCTCCAAAATAACAACAAACTATGAATATATATTAGTTATTTTCGTACTAAACACTATTAGAAGTCGTATTATGTCATTTTAACTTTAAAAAATAGAGAAAAAAAAATAATCAAAATATGTCAAACATAATAGTTTCAAGAATTGCATGAATTGTAAAAAGTGAATTAAATCGTGAATTGATTGTGAACCGTGCGATTCACTAGAGTTTCACTCCCAAAATAGATTCACTCATAGATTCGTATCGATT